>JAHZMV010001242.1:0-14686 GCA_027743765.1 Coecobrya sp. COE2 | reverse complement strand
TTGTACATATGTACCTAAGTAAACCTATAACTACAATCATTTTATTTATATTATTACCTGCTATGCTCTGTCATCACTGCGACTAATTTTAGACTTGTCTGATTGTCATGTTAATAAATACTGCAAGGAAGACTTTTACCTCCTCCTCTTCTGCTCTTTTGACGTTTTAATGACAACAATGAAACATTGTGCTTGTTTATATACACGACACAATAAATGAGTATTACCAACACAGGGAATGCAAAAAAACTGCTCAAAGTGATCATGATCAACATTATGATCAAAAAAGACGTGTATAATTAGGCATTGAGGTGGCAGCTCTTATTCATCATCTTGTATTTGCCACGCTCTATAATGCACTATACGCCTATTTCGTAAAAAAATNGTCTGATTGTCATGTTAATAAATACTGCAAGGAAGACTTTTGCCTCCTCCTCTTCTGCTCTTTTGACGTTTTAATGACAACAATGAAACATTGTGCTTGTTTATATACACGACACAATAAATGAGTATTACCAACACAGGGAATCAGGGAATGCAAAAAAACTGCTCAAAGTGATCATGATCATCATTATGATAAAAAAAGACGTGTATAATTAGGCATTGAGGTGGCAGCTCTTATTCATCATCTTGTATTTGCCACGCTCTATAATGCACTATACGCCTATTTCGTAAAAAAAGCCTTTTTTCAACGACTTGGTCCAAGCTACAAATATATTGAAATGTTACACGAAAAAATTAATGATGATACTATGATGACGCCTGAGAGGAGGACGCTTGCTCACAGGGTTGTATCTCTACATTACATATTGGTGTTATGATTTTTATGGGTATTATTGCGTTTACAACATTTAGCTAATATGCGTGTACACACGCATATACACATCAAATCAAACCGTTTAATATAGCAACAGTTGACCAACTGTGCACTCTTATTCTTTTGTAAAGGTACGGGAATTCTTTATGAAAATAAAAAAAATCATGTTAGTTATGCAACGCCATAATATATAAGCCAATGACATCACGCCACGCGCATCATTGTTGCGCCAAAACAGTCACAAGAAAGACAGATCGGAGGAGATGTGAGGTGAAGATGTGGTTTATAGACTTACCTATGAGATATGCAAGCATGTGCAGATAATGCTATTTAAATGACATCCTTGCAAAGTTGTACTGGTCATCACATCATATTATTTTATCATGTGCGTATCACACATTTCCATCTTCTTTCACTGCAAAACTACATTTTTTCTTGTGATGTGCAGCTTTGATGAGGTTCATTACAAAAGCAATTTTGAAGATGGTGGTGGTGTCGCAACACTTTTTTAAAAAAAATTTAATGTATTTTCTGCTTGGCTCAACCAAAAATACTCACAGAAAAAAATGAGGATAGCCATACATTATAATGATGTTACTATTGATAATGATATTTTTTATGAATGAAGATGTACCACGAAAGGGCTATCATTGCACCCATCTTTCTTACTTGCCTAATTGTAATTTATTTCCTCTTTTTCCTTTCAAGATTGTTGACATAATTTAATTTGTATTGTTGTTTTCAGGAGACGCCAAATATTACTCCTAATATGTGTTTACATATCAGTACTAAATTGTGGTGTAGCAGAATTCGAATCGTTAGATGACCATGGAGGTGGCGGTGGTGGTGGCGGCGGCGGTGGTAATGGGGAATGCGCTCTGCTGTTGGAAGGACCAGGAAGGTCGTCAGCCTACGATTACAATTTAAATACACTCAGGCTTAACCCGTAAGTTACAATATTTTTTTGATTACTTCTTGGCATTGTATCACGGAATCACAGAGATGAGCATATTGTTCAAGTGGACTTTCCTGCTAAAAACAAAGCCTCATAAACATGGTGGAAAACGGTAAGGATAATCGTAACGGTCATAAGTTCTAAAAATGAAATTGAAAAAACGCTTCAAGCGTCATATTATCATTTATATTATCACCAGTTTCCCCTTTTCTTATATAACGCAAGTGCAAATTGCAAACATGATAATAATAATACGATGCCCTAATCACATCATAAAACTGTAATCGTATACTTTATGCGATCGATGAATGCGTCTATATGGCAAGGACATTCCAAGGACGTGTCGTGATGATGATGATGGCGAGGCGAGAAGGTGTGAGCAGGGTAACCAGTAACCGTACTACTTACAGTAGCTTTACTGGTTTTGAATAAACTTGTGATGATGTGATGTCTAGTATGTAAACTGGTATGTTTGAATTTGTTGATGTTGTTGTATATGAGCGGACTTCACAATCTCAGGTACGCACACGAAAAGAAGGATAAAGGAAAGAAAAAGTTTTGTCTTCAAGGCATAATTTTCTTTTTACTCTTTTGAATGGTGCAGCAGTAGCAACTCTTCAAAAAGTAACGGTGCTGGTCATAACCATGTTATGTTAGCAGTTTAGCGACTTATGTTATATGAATGCTTTACACTATCAACTGTACTGATTGATGTGGTTGCGGAATATTGCCACATAATATCTGCGCGTCACTCCTGGTAAAATTGCATTACTTGGTTATTCCCTTGTGACATTGTTCACAAATGTGTACCTTTAGAGTATTTATGTCTTGCGTTTTCTGCTACTGGCTTGCTTCTACCTATGAAATTGTGCCAATTTGTGCTGCAACTTTATGTAGAATTGAACATTTTAAACTGTTATGTCACGTACTATATACACCTAGCAGGCTGCTGTTGGTCATCACTAAATCCTCTATATTTATAAGGCTGTCAAATGATAAATGTCAAATTTTTTTGCGTCTTCAGTTCAGTTAAATTTTAAAATGAGTTTTAAAACACATTACATGTTGCATTGTAAGAGCGGAACAAAATGTTTCATTTTTTGTACAATTTTCAGAGCTCTAAAACACATTTGTGTACATTAAAACAAATATGTAGCCAGTTATATTATGTAGCGTTTGTAATGAAAGGATGAATGAATGAGTGCATTTTACTCAGCGAGGAGATTTTGCCCATAATTTCTTCATTTGAGCAAGAAAACAATTTCATGCCCAGTTGACCATTGTCATCAGATAAATAGGAAGTAAAAAATAAGGCATACAATTTCCTTATAGTTAAGTCTACGACTAACGCTGCATCATAACACTATGTCATTTAATGGCGTGTATCGTTTAATTTGCTTTAATTTTAATAAAAAAGGTATATAATTATTGGCATATGTATATGGAACACTTGATGATTGTCTGACTACACGCCAGTAGAATGCTGCCAATTTTGCGCTAATTAATTACTAGAGTAAAGAATCCACGCGTCAAAATAATCAAGTCGGTTAATGAAACTTAAATAGATTTATTTAGGTACTTACAACATAAATGCTGTTTGAACTTGAAGTGGCGGAAATGTTCGAAGCGGAAGAATCGAATTAATCTGACACACTGAGGATTAAACCGTACCATAATATTTTATTCTGAACGAAGGGGCGAGCCAAATTATTAATAAACATTTTACAGTTTTGGCTTTGACTAGCTCCGCAATAAATGACATACTATTATCTTACACAGTGTAAAAATAAATATAGCCTAAGGAAATTATAAGGAATTAACTATAAAAAAAGTTAAGAAGTATCGCTAATGAATTCCATCATTTTTCACAATGTATCTACCTTATGTATCTCTATAATATCTATACCATGTATCGTAGAAAGAACAGCGGAAGTGTGCCTACTTACACAATAATAGCATTAATGAATGTTGTACAGTTTGAAATTAGGTGTGAATAAAATATTAAACGCTTAAGAGTACAGCAAATTGAAGTGTGGATAAGTGGATTCTAACAATGCTCTGTGGTTGCAGGGCACATCACCCCACACGCCTTTAGAAAAACTTGTAAAAACTGTAATTTTCCATTGTTGTGTTGTAAACATTGTGTACACAAATTGTAGTAAAAATTGCCCATTGTTGTCGTCATGATTGACAACGCACAAAGATGAGCATTTTACCGGCAGGAAATACGGAATCATTTTTCCAGCAAGGATAACAGGAAAACATATTTACTTTCCAGAAAATTGACGCTGATTTCCAGATTTCACCTATGCTGAGCTTTTAATGACAGTTCCATCGGCAGTACCTATTTATTTACCTACCTGAAAAACTTGGTCACAGGCAAAGCAATTATAGGTTGTTTTATTGCTACTGTTGTAGTGTACCAATACAAGTACACATACGCAGTAAAAAGTGATAATGACCTGTACAAGATATGTTCACTAATTTCTACCTTTTAGCACTTGTCTTCGTTACTACATCCATAATTCACAAAAGGGACATCATTTACCTGCGTATGTACCAAAAATGAGGCTAATAAAATGCAGAATGAAGCGTTATTGAAATTTTATGAGGAAATCGTTGTTGTTGTTTGGTTGTGCAGCAAATGATGAACATTTAGCGGAATTTAATGATGTAAAGGTTTGCCAACAACGAAAGTCACTGTTTTTAAACATATTCTTTTTGTTGACAAGTTTGTTTCGTTTACACTGGTTTGCACACATGACGAATCGTTGATAATCCTAATGATAATCATGGATCATTCATCATCAGCCAGCCAGCGCATACAAGTAGACATATTTTTTTTACGCAATATCATTCTCTTGTATTTAATCTTCCATATTGCCCATTCAAATCCACTACAAAACCCATAAAGTGCCTAGGTTGTTGTAGGTAGGTATATTATTGTACTTGGGAGTCTCCACTAAAAAAAGTAATCGCACAAAAGAAACCAAACCAAAGCCATCATCATATCCACATCTGCGTGGATTTTCAAATGCAAATTTTCGCTAATGATAATGATAATAACGGCTAAAATTAATAAAAAAGAGAAAAATAAACAACAATACTATTATCTACACCTTTTCTTGTAATATTCTTGAGAAAATTAATATGCCTACGTGATGAAGAGAAAAAAATATCCTGTTTTTAAAATGAAAATTAGGTCATGTGTGTATGAAATCAAGTACAAAAATACATAATTAAGGTAACAAAATAGTTTTTTCGGCTTGTTCTTTTTGTGGGATGGACGTTTGGAATTAAAGATGTTAGTTTTTGGAGGGAACCTTATTTTGGCCAATTGTGGGCACTTTTAAAAATGTAAAAATGGTTAATGATGAATGTACCTATTCCGAGAAGCTGTGAAACTCATATAAATAACAAAGATTATTTTGTGCACTCTCACCATTATTCGAAAATAATCATTAGTCAGGCTGTACAATAATGTTGTTTGTATTGCACACGATTGCATTCAAGATGTTTGTTTTTATATCATTTTCTACTTAAAAGATTAGGATTTAGGATTACCCATAAATGTGATTTAAATTCAAACAATGTGTTACGTAGTATAGTGGGATGAATTGTATGTTGATGTGATGACAGGTAGTATTTTTTGCGTGTTCTAATCATAATCCAACTATAAACTATTTGTACATAGTTTGCTTCTTCGCTACTCTACAAAATGGGTAACATATTTTTCAGGTATGCAACAACAGACACGCGAAAAAAGGTATACATAATTTTGCATTTTTTGGTTTAACGTGCTCACTTTTAGGGCACATACCTTCACATAATAAAGAAGCGCTTCTCGTAGGATGATGTTGTTTGCTGGCTGCTGATGATGATGATGTCGATAAATAGAGAACTGGCTGATCTGATGAAAGTGAAAGCTTTTATAAGCAAATATACCATCATCCTCCTCAGCACTGTACATAAGAACAAGAAAATTGTTTGCCATGCAATAGTGTCATTTCATAGAGAGGTTCAATGCTTACTTTTATTATCTGCATGCAACTTACTTACTACTGTGTAGCATACATAACTTTAAACTTAACGTAATAATGCAAATGTTTTAATGATTTCGCTCCAAGCCTTTATCAAACGCCAACAACATTTCAAAGTGAGCACTCTTACTCAGCAACACTGCCTGATTCTGATAATTTACGGTTTCACTAAACATTCAACACTACTTAAAAAAGTACACACAAGAGAGAGAGAAGTACTCACTCACCCAGTGCTTGCTTACCTGAACTCTGATGCTATTGGTAATAGTGGTGGTATGTTATCCACTATGCAAATTCATGCAAGCAGGTTATCTATCATTATTTATTGAAAAATTGGCATAAGTCTGCCAAAAAGTTCCAATGCGCCAAAAAAATGAATTGCAGACTACACACAGAATATTATTATGCATACATTATTATTACATTACAAACTTGCATTTATGAATGTGTCTTACAAGTTAAAACATTGCAGCACAAACATGACATATTTTTGCACACACACAGAGTGTAATGTATTTCAAAGCTAATGAAATGAGCAAACGACAAATCAAGTACCTATTTCCTGTCTGCACTATCTGCTCTCCCTCCACGTTCTGCTTCTTCTTCTACTTTATAATAATAACACTACACTACATACTTCATTTTCCCCTTTTTTTATCTCTTGTTGAATGTCCCAACATTATGTAAAGACAAGGCACAAGTGCGCATACCATCTAACCAACCCATCTTTCATTTTTAAAGACTTTTTTTTTCAAAGATGATGGTATTTTATGATCAATACGTGCTTTACTAATGGCATGTCTGTGTGTATAACACAGAAGTGATAAAAATCTAAAGGGACAATAAAGTGACGACTTAAAGTCCGCACTTTTTTACACGTACATTAGTTTCAACTAATTACCATTCATTTTTACACAATCAGGCACTAATCAGCAAAGGATTAAGAGCAGCGATAGCATCAAAAATACATCTAGGAAAAGAGTCCTCGTCCACTCTACTCGCGGTGTGTACTATGTACCATAATAAAAATATAAACTTTGCAATAACAATAACTACAATAACAAATTGCACACATACAGCAAACATTTTTATAGTGTTGTACTCTACGATAATGTTATGATGATGTTACGATGAACTTTGCCTGCTAACTTCTAAACCGCAATACAGCGCTATAAAAATACCTATTTTGCATTTACCTACCTGCCTTTTGTAGGAAATGACCTAATGAACAAAACAAGTCTCCTGTAACAAACCTTTTTATATTTCTTCTTCTTTCGGTCAAACACGGTCACTGTAAAGCAATAGCATTAAAAGCAAACCTTGCATTTTTTTACTATCTTTGCTTGATATGAGCTATGATGATGCCACCCCAAGTGCTCCTCCTTCTAACCGCCATCCCATTTTACACTTTGTAATTACCATTTGACAACGATGGCGTAATATAAATAGGCAGGTAAAGGCATAAAAACATAATCTAGTAGTGCTCGTATGGGAGTAATTAACCGCTTTTCTTATGAAAACTCTAAGAAAAAAATATGATGATTATGATGAGATGACGCTGCCAATATCTTGTACAAGGAAACCAATTCAGATATATGCCATGCATCTTTTCTTCTTGGAGAGATATTTTTTGTTATGTAATAACAAAGTTTCATAGGAATACAATGTGCGTTCAATTGTTGTGACTGCTACATAGGTAATAATCATTAATATACAGAGATATAACAAGTAATGACAGTTCTGGTGAATGGTAAAGTTATTACAATGCTGCTGCTGCAGCTCTCTGTGTTTACGTTGTAAATAGAAAAGCATGTCATTTTTATTATTATTAAATAATCATAATCCCCCATCGTCCGCATCATCTCGTCCGTAGTATCGGCAGAGTCATGATGATCATGATGACGGAAACCTGAGAGAATGAATGAATACTATAATGGATTGTGTCGATAAATAAAAAAATGAATATTATTGTGTACAGAATAGTGTATATTGAATGTTGAGATGAGAATAAGAGAAGTGAAGGCACACACAGTACAATTGAAATAGGTATTACTAGGTATACAGGCGAGCCGCTGTTAACTCTAACATTACCAGCAAGCGAACCCGATGTGAAAATTTTGATTTGAGTTGTTTATGTTTATTGTTATAAAAAATAATGTGTTATTTGTGATCATTTATAAAATACACAGAATACTTTTACTATCTTATTTTTTTGCAAGTAGGTATTAATAGTATTAGAGTGTAGTTAGCATCCTTCCTCTACCACCCTCTTCTTATTGTCAACTTTTCTGGTATTGCAACTAGGCTTGCGTGTTATTACATCAGCAATATCCGACTCAATGATTTCCTTAGAATTTTACAGCGACTAGACAGAAAAGGATGATCATTATTATGACACTTGCGAATTATGAAGGAATGTATACATGTGAATAATTGTGGATAGCCTCATTTTTATCATAATGAATTCTTTTACATAATTCAGATAGCTTTTGTACTCGCGGTATATTTACCTATATAAATTGTATACCTAACGGTATTTCTTGTATTTTTCACCTGGCTAATGGGGTAAAATGGAAGCTAGCATTAATATGTCATGAAATTAGAAGAAATCATTTATGTAGGTATTTTATATATGATTTATGGTCAGAGAGTTAATATGGCCATTATCCAGTCAAACTATTTCTTAAAAATTACAGCAGGTGCTATTAAACTAAATTGAGTTATTCCGAGTTTCATTTTTCTTTTAGACTCTGAACAACCAAAGTATTTTCTGCGTATTATACACTCTCTTATTATTAGTCAGAGTCTTTAATATCTTATATCAATCTATAATTGTATTCGTTTCTCTATCTCTAGATCTTATTATTAGAGCGACGTGCCGTTCAGCATCTGTTCATTCTATAATGGTATTATTTGTTTCGTCAAAAAAGAAACATTTTTCTCTCGTTAATTTTAAACAAAAAAGTTATTTATAGAAGAGAAAACTTTTTACAATGCAAATTGTCACTTGGTATTATTTTCCGCCAACTGTTGGGCATGCCAGCATAAAAAGCAATTCGATATTGCTGATTATGATAATTCTGGTATGCTTTATCCATCAATGTCACTAATTTGTCTTTTAAATCCACCACAGTACTTTTCATTTCTAATATTTATTCTATTGCCAAGAGATATGCTGATCGATATTGATGTATTCAACACTGGGATTGTTGGATGCTAATAAGTACAATGCAATTCAAACTGACAAGTCGTAACAATCATTATTATCCAACCACCACGATCGTCTAAACACTACACAAATAAAAAAATCATACTTAACAAAGAGCGATCATCATCATAAACAATTAAACAATATTTTTCTCCTTTCTTGGAACGTCAGGCTTGAATAGCGACAACTGACAACAACCAAGAAGCCAAGCGGAATTATTGTTTCTTGGCGTGCATTAGACAGGCAGGTAAATGTAATAATCAATGTTTTGCGTTGCTAATGACCTATATTTTCAGTGAAGAGTAAAAAGTGTGCAAATTGCTAATGTGTGCATTAAAATAATATGTCGTGTAATGTGTGTTTTAGTAGCTGACGATGATGTGCAATAGACAAGCATGTATAGATATTGACCTAACAAGTTAAGATGCATTATGTGTATCGTCATCGATGATGTGATAATGGGACTGTGAAGAAAGTGAAATCGATTGAAGGAAAATGTTAGACAATGAAATAGAAACCGTAAAGGTCCTAAAGCCTAAAAATAAACAGGCGATATAAATAAATATTCCTGCTTGTTCCAATGAAGTACCATTTAAAAATGCCATCAAAATGTCACAAGTCTTTTATGATCATGCCTTATTGCTGCATTGAATGACATGTAGAAGCTATTTCAGTCTTTTTTAAAGACAAAAAAGTGTGTGTAACGGTTAGCAATAACAATGTACCTTGAAAGATCAGTTATTTGGAAAAGCACGGTTATAACGTGAAATGCAATTGGACATTACCGAATGCTGCCCAAGCAAAGATTTCAAGTTGAAATGTGATGATGACGTTTATTACAGCAAACATAAAATGCAGAATGACCAATGTCCAACCAAAAGTCTTTTCGATTCACTTGACTTGTTCCAAGGTAGCATTTAAAATTAAATGTGCTAATGCTACCTCTCTCAAACCAATAATAGCACACATTCATTTAATTTTTACTGCTTCGTGTCGTTGGTCACAAACAAGGACCTTATGAAATTGACTCCAACATTCCTGACAAAAAATGTCTGCCGTAAAACTCCAATTGTGGACCAGTTCCAAAAATTCAATAGTATTAGGCATAAACTCTTTAGTAATTTTTCTGAGGAATACAATACAGTTGAATCTGTCGATATCATCGAAGGTGTCATTATTCGTTTCACAGAAAAGACAGCAAAAACGAAATTTTCTCCTAGAACAGTGACGGCACTCACGTATTCGATAGTCGCAGGAACTAACAATCCAACAAAATTTCTCATCTCATTATAATTATTTGGCATGAAATAGATTTACAAAAGATGCGGACAAATGTAAAAATCTTATTTTGAATGAAAATCGTGCTTAATGTGTCAAGCCGTTATACATATGTATACAGTTATTAAAGAGCGTTATTATAAGGAGGGAAAAATTCAATCCACTCGTTCACGTTTGACATTCCCTAATGACAAAATGAAATGATTATTTTTAAGTAAATAGGAAAATATCACTTTCCATTATAACAACTAACTACACTACAGCATTATTATCATATCATCATCATGCATACAGGCGCACGTGCTTCATCAGCACGATCGCCGTTTTTATGGATTTCAAATAGAAAATGTGACTTTAAATCCGCATGCCTGAATTTCTGTAACACGAGAGATACCTTTTCCTTTTTTGAAGTTTTTAAGGCTTCAGGGAATGAAAAATGGTTGACAGTTTAATAATGAAATGGTTGAATTAGAAAAAGGATATCATTTTAACTGTATAGTTTGTGTAAAGCAGAGTGACGTGTAGAGATTGGCATATAAAGTGCACAGCTATGAAAATGAAATGACAGCTATGTCAAGTAAATCCCATCTAATTTGACGTGAGTACTGTGTGTGTACTCACTAAAAACTCACTTAAAAAGTTATTAGCTATATGTATACAACTACCCAATATGCCTTTTAGTTACTCTTCTACTACCTGACATGATTTAATTTATTAAGGTTATGTGAAACTTAAGGCTGCTGTTTCACATCATCAGATGACATGCTATAACATGATAGGTTGACGATGACGTACAAAAAAATGGTACAGAGTACATACACGCAGAGATGCATAATATTAAGGTACTTCCAAAAGTCGGAAAAAGTTAACTTTACGCTAGCTATATCGTATTGTTCATGTTTTTTCAGAAATTCTTAATTATCTAGTGTAGGTATAATAGTGCGGAGATATCGCATCAGTCAGACATCAAATATCATCATCATCGACAGTTCAAAATCTTTTTAATGAAGAAAGCTGTGATGATTTAATGACCTCGAACAAGCAAATAACAGACACTTTCTGTCTGGTGGTGGTCCCTACACAAAACTCTGTCATTTAAGACGCAGGATACAGATATTATTATATACATCATTATTACGGTATTCATTGCTTATATTCAACTAAAACATTGGTGCGTACTGCGTGATGCATATAATATTTTGTCAATAAAGATCTCTTGTTTGATTGGATTACGTTGTTAGAGAATGATTTGCAACTTTTGCCTTTGGCTAAATATTGTACATTCATATATTATACCAACCAATACAACAGAGTTTTGAATGGAAGGACTTTATACGACTTCCTAAAAAGAAGTTGAGTCTCTACTACTCTAGTTTTGACTGACTGTCTTGTTGACTGATGGCTCAAGTTATAAAACTACACACACGTCAATTCATGATCTTCTAGGATGCTTTGCAATAATGGTCCGAGACAATGTTCAATGCTAGAATGCTGAATAAGAAAAGATAATGTTGGAGTATTGAAATATGTAACACTAGCGCACCACGACTGGCTAGACGCTATTTAAGCATTCCAGACTTCCGCCTTGTATAAAATTCATGATTAGGTACATAGTTTTTGTTCCAATTGAATTTAACTTTAATTAAGCTGCATTCCAAGCCCTTCCGTGCCAATTATTTACAAAAGCCGCTATTAAGATCAAATTGGAAGACAGTTTTTATGGAATGAACAGCCGCATATTATTAAACTATTTCCTTTTTTGTACGAAGGATTTATATTAGGTATAATTTATACCTAGATATATAATAATTAAACTTTTTAGGCAATTAACTAATATTTAATTGCACCTTGTATGAATATTAAATATACCTATATTGATTGATGACCAAATAAACATTTTATTTGTTCATGGGAGTAAATATTTTTAATAATTTTAGCAACCACAGCGTAACAATTTTACTCACGAGTTAGAGGCGTAAATTAACACGGTGAAGTAATTTTATGAATTTCATTTAATCAACAATAACAGGCATACATTAATATCATGCTGGTTTGGTTCTCATTTGTGAAATTGTTTTTTATTCTCATTCTTCGTGGCAAGGTGTAAGGATGAATAATTAAGGCTAGACAGTTACCTAAATACACACGCGAAGAGAATGAGTCGTCAAATATTTTGGAATAGAAAACGTAATGAATTATAAAAGGATTATCTTTAATCCTGCTCTGTTAATACCATATTAAGTGTCGGTTGATGGAAGGCGTCTCTCTCTCTCCTCGATGCTATTCGTTCCGTTATTATTATTACCAAAACGTAGCAAACAATAATAATCAGAAAACAATAAGCAATATCACTGCTCTACGCAACAATGGGGAGTGTTGCGGTAGGTCTCTCTCTCTCCTCGATGCTTTTCGTTCCGTTATTATTATTACCAAAACGTAGCAAACAATAATAATCAGAAAACAATAAGCAATATCACTGCTCTACGCAACAATGGGGAGTGTTGGGGTAGGTAATTGTACGCTGTGCTCACGCTTCGGATTCGATTCAGTGATTAAAGTATCGAAAGTACACAAGTATTTTGGTTTTATGTGTTCCTTCAATGGATGGTACTACCATTGCAGCGTAAAAAAAGTAAAATATTCCATAAACCTTGGTTTCCTTTGTTCGTCATATCACCACGATAATTTTGGATGATTAATGAGATAATTAGGTAAATGTAGGTGATTTGTCTCCAAAATTCTTATGTATGGTGCATATAATACTTTGTTTCTATTGATTCCAAATATGATGCTGTTATCTCGATTGAAGACCGTAGCCACTTTTCTCAAAAATCAAAGTTATCGCTTCGTATGCTCTTGTGAGATTACAAGATAAAATGGAAAATGCTAGACGGTCTACCTCCGTCAGGGAATCACGTCGGAATTCTATATTACCCACAAGGTCTTACCCCAGCAGGGATATCGGTCCGGCCGGTAGTCATCCAGTTCCTTTCAGCCATTTCGCTGCAACAAAACAGGGCTGTGTCTAAAATATGGGGCTGGATGAACTTGTGCTTTGTTGGCATTTTATGGATGTACTACCTTTTCTGGACACTTTTCTTGCTCGGTTACTTATCCTCATCAAAATCTCTGTCGACCTATAACGATGAATCTCTCGCCTTTTGCGTTTTCGGAGGAGGTTCCTTAAAGGACGCTAGTCATAAGGGCTTATTGGCAGGGAATCTGATTTGTCTTTTTGGGCTGTTCGTTTATCTGTTTGGCTGTGTATTTTTCCTTACGGGCGTGTTTCTATCTTCCAAGAAAAAAGAACCTGACAAGTGGAAAGGTCAAAGTATCGTTTTCATCAAAATGTACCAAATGATCCTTCCCTTTACTGGATTGACTGTGCTAGTCAAGTGCTTCACCAAAATAGGAAAGTGTTACGCGAATGGAATGTATTGGGGGTATCACTTTCTCGAGATTGGCTTCACTGCTCTGTGGTTGTATTTTGGATGGAATGTCTCGAGAAACTATATAATTTGGCTGAGGGACCCGGTAGGAGTTCAAGAGGAACACAATCGGTCTCCAAGAACATTCCCCACGGGAGTTAGTCTTTTAGCACCTCCGCCGCCTCCAAAAAGGTCATCAGCAGAAGTGCCTCGTACTAGTATATTGATGACAAGGGAAGGTTCCCAGTATGTGGGCTCAATGTAGTGTTCCGAGTGTTCCCGTTTCTGCTAGGCTGTATTTACTTGGAAACTGAATAAAATTATTTAAAAAGTAGTTTGACAACTTGATAACAGAAGCGATATTTATTTTCGATTTATTCACAAATGGAAGAAGCAATCATATCGGTGCATTCTGTCATCCGTCAAAAATGGTTGAGTTTGTTTCATTATGCCCCGTCCATCAGCACCACAAAAGCCTGAAAAGAAGCAATTGCCAAATCCCAAACCTGTCAAGAAGCCTACTATTCACATCGAGCCGGCATCAGATCCTCCTTCTCCATCCGACTCTGAGGCTACTCATAAGTCCAAAACTTCCCACCCAGGAAAGCCGTTATCACCGATTTTATCGCATCACCAGCACCCTTTTAGCGAACCTGTTCCAACGCAGGCGAAAAACTGGTCAGTTGTCACCCTCCTAGTTTTTGTCGTCCTCACCATGTTCTACTTTTGCAAGAGTGTTTCAGTGAGTGGGGGTTCACGAAAAATGGCCGATCTGTCATCCGCAAACTCAGGGATTCCTTTATCAATTCATTGCATTTGCGGGGATACGAATGACGCTAAAGCCACCGCAGCAGTCATTTTGAGTCCTCTTGGCTGCTTGATTCATTGTATTGGCTGCTATTCGTTCACTAGAGCCGTGGACTTAGGACGCCACCGAGATCCTGACAACAGAATCCGTCA
>JAHZMV010001241.1:0-25714 GCA_027743765.1 Coecobrya sp. COE2 | reverse complement strand
TATGCATTTATACACGTCTACATTGATGCATTGATTGAAGTTCCTATCCACGTACAAGTGAAATGAAAGAGTGTAGAAAGCAAGGTGAAATGAAAGTGGAAGTAGAATACATTGAATGCCTAATGTGTATATGTACATAGGTATGTATAATCCTTATATATATTCCTTTTAATCTTGTATATTTTTTCTCCTTGTTCAATTTCCCCTCACGTCACGTAAATACGCAAAATTGAAGTTTTTGTCCAATCACTACCCAACCATTACCATTCTCCTTATTAAACTTTCTGCTCCCTCCCTATATATATTTTTCTTTTGCAAATAAAAAAAGAAAGTTGTACAGCGCAAAAAAAAACTTTTTTGCGTGTCTGTCCAGCCAAGCTGATACAATACATAAGGACAAGGGTGTTGTAGCAGCTTGTCCCTATTGCTCATCGTTCTCCTCCGTAAAATGAATGACTTTTTGTATCTGCAATCTCTTACGTACTCTGTTTTCTCATGTGTCAGGTTATATATTTTCATGTTATGTATATTTACGTGAGAGGAGAAGCGACATAAAAGGGCAAAAACTGTCTTTTAATCTTTGTCGTGTCATTCGTCAACGTTATGGATGGCTGGGTGAAAGCATAATAATAACTTAAGTTTTTTTATGATTATGTCTGCATCTGTGGCTCGTGTTTTGCCAAACAGTGAGAGAGAATATGTTGGTGTTGCTGTGCTTTTTTCCTCTTTGTTTGCATTCTGTCTCCGGATTTTATTTTTCGCACTTGCCTATTTATATTAGAGAAAGGAAGGAACCAACAGAGAGGAAGATAACAAAGAGTTATAATAAATGTGAAGTCATAAAGTATTACGCAAAAGAGAACAACAATATAGTTGGATGGTGCTACTGGATAAATGACACTTTTTTTCTATTACGCTGTGTAAAATTCCAACCTTGAAAATTATACGCTTTCTCCTTCACCTCGTCCTATGAACCATGAAGAAAACTTTTATTTCTAGCTTTTTACGTACGTCTTTGTTCTCGTTTGTTTTTCCTTTTTTTTTGCACGAATCTTTCCGCACCAACTTGCTTTCTCTTTACATGCCCGCCTACTAAATTTGTTGAGAGAGAAAAATAACTGCACGTACACACAGGGTGCAGGGACAGGAATGACGGAGGAGGCAGGAAAATGTGTGTTGTTTGCTGGTTGGAAACAAAGTAGACCATGTCATTTGCTGTTTCTCCAGAAATAAAAATTATTAGTACTTGGTTGACTGGACTAAAGTGAACTATAATATAATATTAATATACAATACGGTGGTACAAAGGGAGGTGATGATGGGGAAAGAGAAAATGGGAAAGTGAGCCAAACAAACAAAATAGAAAATAATATGAAAGTTTTTAGAGGTTATCAGGAAGACAAGAAGGTTTATACGTTGAGCACATTTTGATTATGGTATTAAACGACCAGTGGCACAGTATGAAATTGCTGGTAATGCTGACAGAAAAAGAAAGAAAGGACACCTAAAAAGAAATCCCTATTTCCAGAGGAAATGTTCACAAAAGAAAGTACAATATTGAAGGTCATTGGGAATAAACACTTACTTATGGGTATTAAGAGCTTTTACTGTTATGAACATGAGGTATGAACGCTCCCCAAGAAAATGGAAACGATAAAAAGCTTGTGTATTTAATACACATTTTACCTATACACCACCAGTCTTACAAATAATGCACCCAATTGTCATTTATACACAAGTTTTAATGGATATTTCCACGCCTAGCGAAAAAGCAGTGCACACAAAACTTAGTCTTGTGCATATACCTATCTGTGTTTTAACGGTAACTCTCTACCATAAAAAACTAAAACGCCCAGTTGCCAGCATAAGTTTCGACTAAATAGCTAGTTACGGTTACGACCAAGACCAGCATAAACTGCAACCACTCCTGCTGCCATTTAACAATTTATTAGCTTACATTTCCCTCGCTTTCCTCATTTCTGCATTGCAGAACTGTTGAATTTTCGGTAATCGATTTGTTTCGCGTGTCATGTCAAATATAATATCAGACCAGGACAGAAACGGACATTTCTCTACCGAACACTGTCGGTCTGCGCTACATAACGCATATACACTCGTGTGATGTCTATAACGATTAAGATGAAGCTTTTGTCATATAAGTTTAGTTACATGTTAGAAGTTAGAAGAAGCATGAACCACTACCTTCCCCAGACATTTTTTTTATACTTTTCCTTTCAGGAAACCTTATCAAGTAAACAAGGGCAAACTATTGGAGGGAACATCAGACACGCAAATATATAGGTAGTATACTTATGTTTGCATACATATTACTTTCCCCGGGCATGTTTTCTCCTCCAGCCACAATGCGAATGTGCACAGGTTTTCGTTCCAAACCGCAGAGAATAACAACAAAAGCCCAGCATGTTCATCGGAAACGGGAAGCCTCATACATACATACTTGCATACATTTTATCGTTACAACATACAACAAAGCCTTGCAGCATTTACAATAAAAATGCTCACGGAACACAGAATGGGAGAACCAAAAGTGGTCGGTATTTCTTGTTACATATTTTTGCCATGAGGCTCCTTCCCAGAACGCCGTGCATGCCAATGATGTCTAATGATAGCTGCCAAAATTCACAAGACATGTCAGTCGTCATCGTCTTATCATTATTATATCAGCGAACAAAAAAAATTCTACCCATTTAACAAGACGAGCATCTTTCTCAAGGCACGACGATTACATATCAGAGCCGATTTTTATTACAGATTTCACCTTCAGCGGTGAACATACGGTTTTGGATGAAAAAAAATGACGATCATGACGATGATGCAATAGCTGTAGTTTTTGATGATTGATGAAATAGGAAGAAAAGTGGGAGAGAACGAAGATGTGCATATTTTATGAAACGAACAATGCACCCATTCATACATTTTGAAGGGAGATGTTTCTCGTGAAGTCTCTAAGAAGAAGGAAGATAACGAAGGCAAGCAGTGACCAGGCTTTTCTTTAAGGAAGCCGGCGAAACCAGAGGGAAAATGTCGGATAATATTATGTAATGAGGTAGGCTGACAAGCTGTGTCCAATTGTGATGAGTTATGCGTTCTGTTGTCATAAAAAAGTGTAAGCAAAAATAATTGATAATAATATACAGTTACCGTTTACCATCGCTATTTCGTTAAAAAAATCTGTTTCGCCTTTTGATGTTTTCTTTGCCACGCCAATGCATAGTCATTATTCTTTGGATTCGAATGCTAAGTAAATTTAATTACTTTACCCGAACTAATTTACCAAGCTCCATAAACTTGAATTAATTATACGCGTTTAAGCGTGCAAGATGATGTTTTTATCCCACCCTTCTTCACATAAATTGACATGGACAAATTCAGAATACTCTAATTCATTTTTGTAACAGCAGAAGGGTTTATTACATTGGACATATACAGTTTATGGTTCTTGGAAAACTAATAAAACTGCCAATTTGTCATAAAAAACGTGTTCCCACCCCAGCACTAGTGCCATTCCAGTACGCATCATTATATCCAGCACCCTATATTATTACACCCCTTTAAAACCTTTTTTTCTAATTTTGCATGGACGAATTTGTACCTCATTAAAATGCATTAAATAATCCCTAATAGCTTTTTAGTTGAAGACGTACACAAAGAATATTATTATTTGGTACACGGATTACATTTTTATCTCTAATATTACCTCCCAGCCGCTTTAATTTTGATGTTTTCTTGATGAGATCAGCAAAATTGCAATATAATTTTTGTTAAATTGAATACCCCCGTAATCTTCTTAGACTTCACACTACATTAGCATAAAATAACATACCATTAAAATATTATCTTACACTTTTAAACAAGCTTATAATAATACAATATTGACTTGCTCATATGCACACTCACACAACAAAGCTGATTTTTTTTACATTAGCATAAAATAACATACCATTAAAATATTATCTTACACTTTTAAACAAGCTTATAATAATACAATATTGACTTGCTCATATGCACACTCACACACTCACACACAAAAGCTGATTTTTTAGCAAAGTCTTATTTAATAACTGTGTGTGCAAATACTCAACTTTCTGGTTTGCTGTCGGCTCCCTGGACTAAAAAAAATCATACAAGCTATTCTTCATATTTTTTCTGTAGGTATAATTTTAAAACTTTGTCTACAACATCATCGCGATATACGCAGTTTATTTGGCCGCCCGCTTGTCATCTTTATCCTCTCCCTGACAAAAGGTGTCATACTACGTAATAATATGCTATGCCACAAACTATATACAAAACTGCTTTTAATACACAAAGTCAAACAGCTACAAGGATTTTTCTTTATGGTGTTCCCTGCGTAGGTGTGAAAAAGTATAAAAAACATTGAACATTACACACACAAATAAAGCCACGCCACATCCCTCTTATCATTCCATTTTGTTCTATACAAAGCGTTTTTTATCTCATCTCAGCAGCATATTATTTTCAAATGAGCTATTGTGACGAAACGTGCACGTACGTACATAAAAGTTTAGTAAGTAAAGTTAGTACACAAAAATATTAAATATATTTTTAAAGAAAGAAAGATAATGTGTTTTTTTTTCACTGTGTTGACTGTACATGGCGGTGATAGTAAATGGCAGAAAGAGAAGTGCTCTTTAAATGCTTTCATGGCGAAAGAAATTAAATGAATTCCTTATTGCTCTTGTACAACATATGCATGCATTATTATCATTTATCCTGATCTCGACATGGCTGACAGTGAAGATTAAATTATTATGAAGATGACTTAAAATCTGATTTTTATACCTATTCTTCTACTACAACTATATTTGCGTCACCACAAAGAAAATCAGAACAACAACAGGTGGTTTAACACACATTTTCTTCTTTTTACAATTTCTGGCTTCTTTTTTGTTTGTTCACAGTTTCTGTGATGCGGAGATGCAAAATACGGAATCAATAAAATGGCAATAATATAATATCAACACAAAAAAATGTGAGATCTTACCTGCATATTTTTTCATGTTTGATTTTGTTTTGCTTTTTTTACGAGAAAAAAAGGGCAAAGAGAGTAAAGAAGGAGCAGAAGCTATTTTGGCAGAAACCCACGGAAAACGATCGAAAACGAAAAGATTTATTTGTGCAGTTGACCTTAACCGTATAAATAAGTATACATTACTGACCGTTTTATAATATAAGCCACACGTTTACAGAGAGCTTGACAGTAGTATAGTTATTTTATTTTTTCTTATCGTTTTGATCCTGCTCACTAAGTAAGCGAGCATTTCTGTTCAGTTTTCGATTTTGATTGAAAATCAGTAGGCATGAAAAAGGAGATGCCAATAACTCACTTGACACCCAGCAACACCTTCAATGAACCTAATGGGATAATAAAAAGTGATCGAAAATAGAAATCGTTTATCCATAGGCATCTTTCAATCCATTTTCAGTAATATAAGTGAATTTCGTAGAGTATTGCAAGAAGGACAAGTAAACTGGCTTCTGTCCCATATTTATTCCATTTTATTCACACCGCACACCTTGTCATGAAAATTAAATTGTCGCTGGTGTGTGTGTGCAACCTGACACCTTGAGTCATACTGCTGTCTAAATAAATTGGCGAGAGTAGAAACAGCAGCAGAATATTATATTTTTAGTATAAAAGATAAGGTATAAAAAAAGTGATGATCATGATGATATTTCAGTTTTTATGGTAGTGGAAAGTTGACCTTCATAAGAAAAATGCACCGTGCACTTTTTTATTACCGGCCTTGCGTCTAGTTCATAAAGGGTTTGAAAACCGCTTTAAAGTCTGTAAATCATCAAGATACACAGATCTGAACAGGTGCAAAAATACCGCTTGCGATAGCCCACAAAGTACAATAATTCATATGTATTTATAGCCCTGGGCTTCAGATTAAACTTTTACGGCAACCACACCAAAAAAATGTGACATGAATGGAAAGGAAACGGTAAAAATTGCTGGTAATTATAATTGTGCCGTGCAGTAGTAAATGCTACACAAGTAAGGCAGCAGACACGGAAAAAATAGGCACGTATAAACGGTAATGGTGTTTGGTGTGGCGGCGATGACGGTGCGGTGGGATGGCTCTGAGTGTCTAATTTTTATGCAAGATCACGCTTGTTACCAATTTTTTTAGGGGACGAGTGCGAACATTACGACATCCAATTTTAGCTTTTTTACGACAACCGCTTTTTAGAGTACTCTCTGGGATAACAAGACGTGGATTATTAAGATAAGTAGAAGAAGCAGCTATCATTAAAACTCTATATACATTTCATAATACTTTCATATTATCAGCATTCCTATTTTTTATAGCTTTTGCGTCTAAAATTTACTCAAGTAATATACACGTTTTTTTATTGACGTTTCCTGAATTTTTCAAGAAAATCCTCTCAACTTTTTATTTATTTTTTTGACAGGGGACACTCTTTGGCTCGTGTGCTGCCCACGCCACGTGCAAAAGTCGCACACACGAACGACTCCATTACTCTCCTTCACTGCTCCCTGCCTGCCACAATGAAACACAATAATCTATAAATTTTACTGTTATTAAAAAGTAAATGTAGAAGAGAGAGAAGGGAACGTGTTATGTAAAATATCTTTTAGACAATTTTAATTTCATGTTTGGTGTAAATAATCTACCTACACTGCACACACGACCACACGATATCATCTTTGCTGCTGCTGCTACAGTTCATTCATGCAAACATGTCAATACAGGTCAACGTGTGGGATTAGAAAAAAAGCGTACCTTTTTACTATGACTTGGCCAAGATTTCTCCAAGTGATACGAAAACAAACAATGAATAAGAAACCAAATGAAAAAATATAATGAAATAATGAAATCAATTATTATTTTTAACCTATCAATCTATACCGATCAAAAATGATGATTGGATGGTGTACAAAAAGATAAGCCAACTTGGTTAGGTGTACAGTGATGATAAGATAAGTAAACCCACACGCTCACACGCCGACGCGATCTATCTATCCTTTTCGATCATCATCGTGTAGAAAAAACAACAATGTATTATGACAATCACTATAATTTTCATTCTAATTACAAGACGAGTAATTAATGTCGGTGGTAATTTGTAATTATCATCAAAGGAAAAAAAACTAATTAGCACTCACAAAAAAAGAGTGAAGCTCAATATAGCAGTTTCTTTTATGAGATTGTGACTTGCATTTTAAACCTGAGTTTTTTTTAATTTAGAAGAAAAAAACGCATAATAATAGCGTAGACGAGGAATGCATGAAAAAGGTATAAAAAGTGCACAAGGGATTTTCTCACGCAGTGCAGCGCACTAGAAAGAAAAAAGACACTTTCAGAGAAATTCATTCCATTCACGACAAAACTGCAGTATTCATAATGTTCATCTTGATGACGAAGAGTGCAACAATGCAATTGAAATTATTTTGCAAGACATGACAAGCTCGTGAGATGATTACATCTCTTTCTGCGCTGGCACTTCAATTCAGCCATGTCATTTCCGCCGGCCGGGTGATTGAGGTAAAGTGGATTTTTTTCTTCCTTAATCAAATCCAATACCAAAAATAATGTTTGTCACTTTCTGACACAATACAAGCTCTATACTGAAGTGAGTGAGTGACTTACTGTAAGTGGAAAAAAGTGAAAAGTGCAAGTGGTCAATTTTACAATAGCGTAATAATAATTACCATTACGTGTTTGTGATGATGATCTATATGCTTTTTGAGTACATACATTTTTATTTGTCGTTAAGATTTCTTCTTTCAAGTGTTCAATCAAGTAAAAAAGGTATATAAACATATTTTAAAGCCATCAGAGGTGCGGATCAGTGCACTTCACTTTGACTCTTGGTTAAATTCTCTGTAATTTTCTCTGAATTAACTGCCATTCTTCTTCTACTCTCCATCTCTCTAGTCAGTCGAGACTTTTTTTAATGTTGTTCAAAACATGTCATTAAGGACCACGCGCGTTCATCATCATCATTTTTCAAGTAGTTAGTAATAAATAGAGGCATTTCTGCTGATAGAGCAGACAAGATCTACAAACTAAAATGAAAATGTTGCTTTGTCAAAGTCAAAAGCAATCCGGCAACTTTTACCTGTACATACACTTATCATCTTCATTGTCTTCTGTCTACTTGCTCTACTGCACTGCAGGTGAGTTTTTAGTAAATAAAAATGCAAGTAAAAAACTGCAACAGTGCACCAACCAATACCGCACGCACAGAAAGATTTTGAGATTGACAGAAAAGAGGCTCGGGGCTCTCTTTTTAGACTGCACATGTCAGTCAAGATGGGTATTTAAGAAGGAAAAAAGAAAAGCATATTGTATTCTTCGTTTGAGATTTTAATGGAGTAAACCAATCCCTTTTCCTTTTTTTTTAATTGTCTATTTATTCCTGCCTGAATCGGCCATATACAGTGATTACACGGCATTTAATGGACATGTCAAGCAAAAAAAATTGACTATTGAAGCCACCTCTTCTTCGCTGCTGCAGCAGCTTCTGAGGTGCAGCAGTACAAGTTTTTATTTCACAGAGTAAACTAGACAAATTGCGGTAGAGTCCTTATGAATTAGTCGATCCTCCTATCAAGTTTCAAATATGCATATTATACAAACATTTATTTATGCACGTGTACCTCAGGTAAAATAAGAGTAATTAGCAGCGTTAGCACAAGAACAAAAGACAAACAGAAATATGATACGCCACAGAAAACAATGGAGTGGAAAGTAATGAAAATTATTATTAAGTAAGAGCAGCTCCTGCTGCTGCTGTTGTTGGTAATGCTAATATAATAGAAAAACATATTAATTAATTGATAGGTTATTAAAAAATGACATGGCTAACAAAGTTGCCGTGTTTTGTAGAAAGGAAATACATGAATATCAATTTGCTTATGAATTATGAGTAGGACGACATAATAACGGAAGCTAATTCTCGAAGAAAAAAGAAATATATGAGCTGTTTCAATAAAAAAATACTTTACCAAGATAAAAAATTTATTATAACGATAATTTTTCTAAAAATGGTATTAATTGTTGTAAAGTAAAAAATGATGATGATTAATTAGTGAAATGAAGGGGTTAGGCAGGTAACAATAGTTTTACAATTATACACGCTTGCTGAAACAGCCACGTATATAGCAGGTAACAGTAACAATCATCATTATAATGAGATGAGAGGTCAAAATCCGCTAATTTTTTTATGGCTTGTGGCATAATAATGTGTAGTGCTAGCTATAATAATACATAACAATAAAACGGCGGATTTATGGGTGCACCTATTTTATGTATATAATTACACACTCATTTCTTTAATTGCTCCTTGTCAATAAATTTTTATTTTTATTTTGAAAAATTGATGCTGTTAGGACTAGATGGTTTATGTATTAATTACCTACTTTGTATCGTGTGATCATATCATCATCGCCAGTGAACGATATCACCTCTCTCTGGTTTTATGAGCTGTCTGACTGACTAACTTCTGGCGAGATTGTGTAGTTGGTGTTTAGTGTAGTCGTAAAAATTGATTGGTCATTGGGAATTGATTATTGACTAACAGCACTAACTCATGCCATGCTTCAACTATTCTCATCGGCTCATTCATTCACTCATTCAGCAGCAGTGGTGCTTGAGCAGATGAATAAAGATAAGCCGGCTTATCATCCATCCGCCCATATCAGACACGTATGGATGTTTCTCTACTGTTACGTTCTTATTATACCGAAAGTTACGTATATCACATGAAAGTGATCACGATCACGTTTCTCATCGACTATTATTGACAGCTCTTTTGTAACTTTCATTGAGTGACTCACATTTAAAGGGAGAAGAGGAGTCAAGAGTTGAAGCAATCAATGAACGTGTAAACATGAGCATCGATTGTTTATTTACTTGTATTGTTCAATCATTTCCATATCACTTCCGTCGTCTTCTCATCAAAACAAAATGTTCAGTATTTTTTTATTACTACAAACTTACAACCATCACCACTACCTCCACTGTACTCCCCTCCCCACGCACATCCTCCACAAAACAAAAAAATATATGCTTCCAACTTTCTTTACAAGAAAAATTCTGCAGCTGCACTGCTCACTATTTAGTTATCATGATTTGTCATCATAATTTAAATTCTGCTCACCATTTCCTTTTTATGTGCGTAATAGTCATATAATCAGAATAATTTCTAGAGTCTACAGAACTGTTGTTCCTTGTCTCTACACAGTTTTTTGCGCATGTCATTTTTTTGTCAAGGAGGAAATAATGTAAAAAGGAATCTTACCTTTTACGGTAAAATGGCCAGAATATTTTAGCTTTCAAAGAGCTCTCATAATTATTATTTATGTGTGTTGTTTGCATTTGAATTTTTTCACCGACTACATGACTGTAAAGATGAGAGATTATAGGAGAATAACCTCATTAAACGGTATTCTTTACGATGGGGTGTCACAAGTCACTTGTTTTGCCCGTGGCCTATACTAGTTCGTAGTGAAAATCATGTTAATATGCATTTTTTAAACAGGAAGGTTTAAAATGAAAATAATGTTTGTAGCCCAACCTTTGAAATCGTTATAGATTTTTTACTAGTTTTTCCTCAAGGAATATACATGATGATGGTGGTGGGTGGACAGTTGAAATAATGCATGGCAAATGACAAAACTTTCATTTTGAATCTGATGAAATTAGTGCAAACAAAAAAATGAGTACAGCATTGATTGCGATTGCATTACTCTTTTTTAAATTAGATTGGAAATGCCTCAAGCAGTACAGTTAATCCAGTAGTTTACGAATAATCATTCATAGTATTGCTTTTCCAAAGAATTTTACGAACACATCTAAATAAGTTTATATATACGTCAATCATGGCCATTTTAAAGGAGAGAAAGGAACAGCATTCAAGATTTGGACAATGAAACTTTCAATGAAATCAGAACAAGTCCATAAGTTCAGAATATACTTCTTTTCTTCCCACCACTAACATAAAAAGTAAGTCCCAGAAGAAATTTAAAAAGTTAGTCAAACGCAATCACTTGAAGGGGATGTGATACCCCTTGTAAAAGGAGTAGTGAAGCATATCGAAAAGTTCAACTCTGGAGAGTCCAGTGACATGAAAGACGCAGTGGCTCCCGATTCATATTTAAAATGGAACGGATGCTGAGAAACGGAAGACTCCGAAGGAGAACTTGCGATTTGAACTGAAGCAGTAGAAGAGAGACGAACTTCAGACACAAGATGAGTTTGGCCAGATGAAACCAATTCGGAAAAATCATGTCAAAAGGAGATTCCTAAATGGGTTCATTTATAAATAGGAGTGAAAGATGGCCCGACGCTGCCTCATTCATTAATTGGAAATAGAGTGAACGAAGGATGGAAAAGTATTCCAGCTTCAAAGAAATAACGGTACTTTGATCCAAATTCCCTGTGTAAATCGAGACAATGGCAAATCGTTTGGGAATTTAAGATTTTAAATATTTTTATTTTGATATTGTTTCAGTGAACTCCACTCCAAGACATATCCAGACCCCAAGGAGAAAATCAGGTCCTATCCGCCAGAATCACAACATTTAGCGTCTCATATTTCTACGTTTCGAAATAACTTTGAAACCGGATCAATGCATTGATTTAACCCTTAAAGGACCAGTCAACATATTTCGTCTGGAACTGCCAAGTCATCATAAATAGAAACGGCAATATTTGACATCACATGAAAGGAAAAATACTTCACCGAGTACGTAATGAATTAACTAATAATGTTAGTTATTTGGTACTCCTGTTAGGCCACCAAAATAACAATAGTTAATGATATAACATGCATACTACGCACTTCAAAATGCGATATTGTATGGTCAGCAAACGACAAGTCAATACTGGGGAGTAACGCAATAATTGTTAGAATATCAATAGGGTAAATATAGAGAGAAATTTTAATTTTTAACGAATAATTCTTTTGGTGCATTTTACAAGTATTTAAAATGGGCAACAATTTTTTCACTTTACTGTATTTGATGACATAAATCAAAGTTTTATTTGAAAACATGTTCTACTTTCAAAGTAGTACTTTGTTATTTTACTACTTACTATGATGGACTATTATGTATATTTATTTAATAAACACCACTATATTATGTGATGCAATTAAAACACTACCAGTGTAAATATTTAAAATATTATATTATATATTAGACTGGGGGCAACAAGTCATTGTATGTGTCCGACACATTGTGTCGGTCACACACTATGAATTTGTATGTATCTGTTACACTGTTTAACTTTGTTAGAAATTTTGACATGATCAGTATTTTTTCATGTTAAACAATTACTTAAGGCGGACATTCAAAAATTTCTACAATTAAATTAGCTGTTTTACCGTAAAAGAAAATACTACATCAAGAGGTTATTTAAACAAGTGACAGTTAATGGAGAAACGTTACAATTTCCCTACAATAATAGAAAATTACAGCACGGTTGATTTGAAATAATATAATTTCAATTTATTGTTACGCTTTCCCAATCAAAATGTCAAAATTAATTTTCTGAGGTTTCCTGCATCGGAAGCAGGAAAGGTTAACTAGCAGAAATAAATAAATAGTGGATTTATAATTTTCTCAATTTTTACTACTCTCTGATATTAGCACGTCGATAGATTAGCTTCCTTATCCATATCCACTAACCATTATCATACCTCATCTCTCTTCCTTTTCAATTTTCTTCTTAATGCTATTAGCCATTTATTAATTTCATTTTATTGACTTTTCGCAGATATCAGATCAGACTTGCTACCAGATTTGATCAATTCACCTTTACAGCTATGTGCATTCTGTTATGTAGCCATAATATTGAATATGTTTTCTAAAAAAATATTGTTCATATTTTTTACGCTTTGTCTATTCACATCCATTAGCAGTTGTATTCTTTTTTACGCATCGTTTTAAATATAGGAACCTTTATGATAATAATAATCTTAATGGGAATTCTTCTTCCGACGGAATTGAAATTGAAAGTGGTTTCCTTGCTGCTTCTCCTTTGCGTTATCAATATAGAGCATCTTACATCTCGCTTCTAAATCGAAAGCACATGTAATAACGAAAGTAAAAAATTCGTTCAAGAGAATGCATAGAGATGATTGAGCAAGATTATTATATATTTTGTGTAGTGTGTGGTAAATAACATCGAAAAACAATTTATCCTTTTGACAAAAGAACAACACACGTATATAGACAACTTGCACTTTTAATAGTTTTAATCATCGTCTAAAATCAGAATGCCCTGCTGTGTTTACTCAATAATTTTAGGGATATAGGCAGGTAGGTAGATGCAAGGTAAATACTATTTCTAGAGGAGTCATCATCGTCAGCAATTAAACTGGCAAGTTAAATTCGTGAGTCGCCCTATTATCATCAAGGTGCAAAGCCACCTTCTCACATTTATTGTTAGTTATGTAGACGATGACATCTACAAGTTCAGGTGTGGACCAAACTACTGATCATGACGATTCCACACGATAGCAGTATATAACAAAACAACTTTTACCTTGACATAATCTTTTTTCAGTATTTTTTCACCTTCAATTTCAACATAGGTAATATAAGAAGTCATCATGGAATGTTGTTGGAATGCATTAAGAAAACCATTCATTTCTTTCTGGTGGCAGCAGCAAATAAGTTAATTTTGCAGAGGGTAACGTGACACTTGAATTGCATTAAATTATGGCCATTATGTAAGCTTATATAAAATATACGTTTTACGTGAAGAAGATGTAGAAAGAAGAAGGGCAATAGTTTGGTTAGATGAATGTGTGTACAATTTTCATTTTGTTTCATTGTTCAATGTCAAAAGAAGTTTATTGTGGTCCACCTTTATTTTTTTCCTCGCCTTCTTCTCAAGTTAAGCTTTACGACGACCCACGCGGACCTCTGGACCAAAAAATATATCTAAGAGAGTAAGTACTATTTCGTGTGGTGAAGATGATGATAATGGAATTGGTGATGATGATCATCATGTGTCTATAATAGTAGTGTATTTAAAGGCATAAAAGTGACGATGAAAGATGAAAGCAATTTGCATGTTGCAGCATTGCCCATCCATCCTCCCACACACTCATTCACTCCAATGTTGACACAACCATCGTCCATATTTGTCCCCATCTCTATATACCTCTGCGCTGCTGCTGTTGCTACCTACAGCAATAAATGACTGCACACAGGTACAAGAATTCTTGATGTTTTTTAAATGCAGTGCAAATATATAAAATAAAGCGATTTTCCATCTCATGAATAATTCAACACGATGCGAGCAGTGGGAAAAGGAGAACAAGAAATCCAATTCAAAGGACAAATCAGTTTTACAAAATTATTATGGAATTCACGGAAATTCTGTTGCTGTAACGTTGTAAGTGCAGAGCAGTGTACAAGTTGTATAGTCTCAACTGTAACTGCAACAAACAAAAATGGGCCAATAAAAATGCCTAAAATAGCTTGTTTTATAATCAATTCTTTCTGCCTTGCTAACATTCTTAGAAATTGTAAGCTTTGTTTGTTTGTAGTATTTTGTCAATTAAATGGATTATTTCACGCTATTTAGAGATGACTATGCAGCAGGTACACAAGTGCCTTCAGCAATATTTAGCCAATGAAGGAACACATGTAAATTTGCTTGTTGTACTTAACATGCTTTTCCAAATATGGAACCAAGTGTCCCTGTCACCACCACTGCATTTACTGATGGGGTCTCTAGAATAACAACGGCATAAGTAAGCAGCGTATAGTTTTGCAGTCGACAGTTTTTAGCCCGATTATAATAAAAACACAAGACCGTTTGACGTCAGTCTATTAAAATAATAATAGGTATGTAGATAGTTAGGCACAAAAATAATGTATTAATAAAAAAAATAAAGCGCAATTGAATATAATTTTCCATCGTAAATATTCACTGAGGACGTGTAGCAGTTTTTTTACCGTGACACCATCTTGTTTGCGATTGGGATCTTTTAATGATGAGGTGAGATGCGATACTTTAAGAAAACATCTCTAACCTTACCACTGCCACCACCCATTAATCATCTCGATCAAAGAGAGTCTTTTGACGAAATGAAAGAAAAAACCTGACGCACAAGCCACCGAAACCGCACACACGCCAAACAAACAAACAAACGGTTTATGTATAATAGCTTGTTTATCATGAATGGCCAGCGCCATCATAAAAATGATATATATTGCTTTTCCTTATTGTTGGATAATTAATTAGGTAATTAGTTATCCATATATACTGTGAGAGACTTCGTCACGCAAGCTTGTTTTGGAAGTTGAAGATGAAGAAGATGCGACGTTAAAAAAATGGAGTATGGAAAGAACGAAAAGATAGAATGGCAGCGTCATCTTTTGTTTGCAAAATATGGCAAAAGAAAAATTATGCAGTGCAAACATTCTTTTGCTTGTTTGCCATTTTTTTACAGAAAATTTCAATGGAATCTAGAGGAAAATCATTATTTTGCTTTCACCTGCACCATCACTACTGCAACCTTGTATGTAGTTGCATGCATGACTGCCGGTGTTGGGAGAAAGCATTATGCGCCATGCGCTTGCCTGACATTTGGAATCGAACAAACTTTGGAAACCATCTGAAGCCTGAGGAGATGGATATGTGTCGTCAAGGAATAAGTCAAATGAAAGTACGTCCAAACGGATTTCCTTCCTTGTCTTCATTTTAATTACTACCGCATTTAGTGGAAACTGTATGAATTTCATATGCAGCTCTTGTTGTGGTCCTTGTAATCATAAAGCAATTAACTTAAAAGTGCAGTCAAGTGGAAAAATTGTGAGCATCATTCCCATTTTATTTATCCTTCAAAAATGGCCGACGGTACAGCTCCGAATCAGATGACCCTCGTGAAATACGATAATCCTGTTCTGGTCACTGTTCACGATAAGAAAGCATCCAAGCGCCATGTTCAAGCCATGGGAGGGCGACCCGCTACGCCGGGCTTTCCCCAGGCACCTGCAATTCCTGGACTGACAGGACAAGCCCAGGTTTGCGTGGACGCTGGAATTAGTAAGAAGGAGACTGAGGAGATTCTCAATGCAATTCTACCGCCAAAGGAGTGGGAAGAAGATGGCAAGTTGTGGCGACAAATGGTCAGCACAAAACATGCTTTCTTTTAACTTATCAAGATGACCAGTAATTAACCAATTATATTTTATTAGGTATCCAGCGTTCCCGGATTACGGAAATCAATGAGCAGAAGGATGAGCTCGAGAGACAAATTCAAGATCTCAAACTGAAAATTGACCAGCTCGAGAGAAAGTACGCAGAACAAAAGGATGCCGAGGAGAAGAAGCACATGGAAGAAATCCAATTTTTGAAACGGGCTAATCAACAGTTGAAGCAACAACTGGAGGGAATCATTGCACCCAAAAAGGGAGCTTAAATAATCATCATCAATCAAACCACAGAATTTACAGACAGCCAACTACACAGAAAAAAGCAACATTCCGGAAGTTCCAACATCCAATTACTTTCTATATGCGCTCATTTTTGTTATCCAATCCAATTCAGAAAAATAATCTGATATTTTCCACAGTTTCAATGAAAACATGTTTGCAACATTAAAAATTGATAATAATTTAATAATAATAAATCATGCATTTAATTACAAAAAATTGCATTGCATTCCCCAGTTTTTACTTGTCATTTTCCAGCAGTAATATTGTAGCTGTATATCAATTTCAAGTTTTTTATCTCATTTTATAACGTCACAGGAATTTTGAGAATCAACCTGTTTCATTTTCCCACGGTCAATACACTTTCAGTATCTTTTCTTCATCTTTTTAACGCTACATAATGCTGTCATATAACACGTCCATCCGTCTACATTCTGAACCCAGAGAGTAGTGTGACGTGGACCAGTAAAGGACGATGAACATCAAAATTCTGTGTAAAATTATATACAGTTTTAATTGCTTTTTTTCTAAAACCTATTACAATTAAAGAAAACTATTTAAAAAAATTTCAATCAGTCCGTAACAATCACTCCCTCGTCACAAACCAATACCAACACTTGTGCAATTCCTGTTTAACCAAATTTATGTGTACAACAAACAACCGTTAACAAAATGATGATTTATGATAATAACGATAAAAAATTCTAATAATAACATAATATGCTTTTTTATCATGATAGCTTTACACGTAAGCCGAGAGATCCATGCTCAGATTACTAAACCTAAATAGATAGAAGATGTACATCCCAAAAAAAACTCCGTTTTTTATATCTATCGTAATCGCAGTTATTGCTAATCGTCTATACAAACGGTTTACTATTTTATTGGCAGATCTATCCAAAATAAAATGTGCAACAAACTCTCACTTTCATCAATATTATCTGCATGCTTAAAAAAATTTAACAACCAGAAAATTTGCATATACAATTGCTATTAATACTTTTATGTGTTGCATTTTTATGCTCGTGTGCGTGTACACACAATTTTGCACGCAAATCATGCGCATGGTGCATTTTCATTGATTATCTTTTCCCAAGTTTAAAAAGATGCTTCCTAAAACGGACAAAAAGATAAATAAACAATAAAAAAAGGAAGACATACAGAGGCGAAAATAATGAGACTGATTTATTTTACGGCTTAAATGAGACCATCTGTGTGTTTTAACACGCATAAAAAACATAAGTGCATAAGCAGATTATTGACTATATATTGACGTAATAATGAAGATGATGGTAATAATCATGTCTGGTTTCTGCATAAATAATTTTTTGCCACAAGAAGATGTAAATTTTTTCTATTAAAACATCCATACATAAAACACCTCCATCATCGTCATATCCTCAACAAAAACAAACAACTCAACTGGATCGATTGTTTAAAACTGTATGGGTATTGTTCGGAGCGTCTTTTGTGTGTCATTTGTAACCGTAACTCTCTGCAAAAGTCAGTCAGCGTGTAAAAAGCCGTAAATGAGAATAATAAACCTACAAAAACACTTTCCACTTTTGGGAGAAATAATGAATGACACAATTTGCATACACGGAGCACACACACAGGTGTGTAAATCAAATTGATTCATTAAAAACATTTTTGGCATTGTTGCATATTATAAAAAAGGAAGTTAGCTACTTTTAAGATTGTTCACGGAGAATCTTGAACAATTTATCAATGAACAGTTAAATAATTGTAATGCCCCTGCAGTTATAGTAGCAGAAGAACGGGTTAGTTAAGCAGCAGAAAGGAAAGCGTGCACTGCAAATTTGTATGTAAATTTTGAGCAGCTTTTAATGAAATTATTTAAATATTTAATTGCTTACCCTGGTGGTATCATAATTTTGAAAAGGGACGATTTGGACGTATTCCACCTCGTCCGAATCCATTTTCCTAGTGTTGCTGTTATTATGCTGATTGACAACAAAAGGCGGAGGGATTTCCCGTTGACTTTCGTCAAACGAGAGACTATCACTGTTTAATGGAGCAGTGCGATTGTTAAATAGCCGACTCCACTGACTCCGATTTGACCACGACATTCAGGAAAATGAATCATTAAAAAATTAAAAAATAAAATAAAAAATAAAAAGGAACAACACAAATAATCACTTTGCGGCTCCACGTTTGCGGCTGGTGTGGTATTTAAACCCAATTAAAAAAATGAATTAAAAATATAAAAAAATTAACGGTTATTTAAAAAAAATAAATCCGTTAAAATATTGACAGCCAGAACTTTTGCGTGGTGACTTTCTGTTAAAAATCAGCTCTGCGCGGCGGAAGTGACACCTCACCCGTCACCTTTAGCGAAGCTTAAATCAATCTCCACCTCTCACTATATTATATAGTCCCTTAACTAAAAGCAATCATTTTTTTTCGGTTTAATTTGTCATTCCAATTTAAGTTTTTTAAAAAATCTTAAAATTATATTGCACACTGTTTTTCAACAATGAAAGATCACTGTTCACTTTTTAATACTTTTCTTTCCTCATTGTTAATTATATTCTTTGGCAAAAATTAATCCCCATTTTGCACCACGCACACGCAAAATACAGTTCATTTATATATTTCATTGCACACATTATTTATATCCGGTCCCATTTTTTTATGCAAGTTATTTCGCTAAATCATTTTTTATTAGCGAAAAAAATTGCGATGATAATCATCATCAATAATGCAACTAACTATATATTATAATTAAGATAAAAAAGCACTTTGCTTATGTGTGTGTATGCTGAACAAAGGGGTTATTTGTAACAGACAGAACAACAACAGTAGTAGTTACAGTTAATAAAATGATGACATAATACACACAAAAAAACGCACTCACTTTTATTTGCTATATATTTTTTTGGAGTAGGAGGAGCCAAAACTATCGATCTTGTCTTATCATCCCCCTCATCACACACAAGCTTTATTATATGTCTGTCTTGGCAGATAACTACTAGGTACTCTAATTTGGCAACTTGGAGACCTATTCCATCACACAATTTCCACCTTGCTCTCTTTCCCGAACCCGGTGACACGTTCAGATTTCGCCGTGTTCCAACCCAATTTCAAACTTGATTTCTCAGCAGGCTCGCATCAAGCCAGCCAGGTAATTTAATTACAGGTAAGTAAAATATAAATGTGTGTATAACGTTATACCGTTCATTGTTCATCATAATTTTTGTCGACCTACGCAAACAATGAAGACGGTTACGGTAAGCATACGCACTCTACTTGCATTATTATATTTTTCTCATCGTATCCAATCCACATTAAAAAAATGATTTACTTCAACAATGTACTGTGTGTAGGCCGTCCTATAATGTTCAACAATCAACTTGATAATCTTTTAAGCATGTACATACCAAGTTGCTAATAAAAACCATTAAAAACATATTTAAGTATTGTTACGTTACTTTATAATACTCACACAAACACATACACACACAAAACACAGTCAACTAGTCAGACAGAGAGAGCCTTGCTATTTTATGTGTGCAATTCGTATCATATTTAAATTTTCTGTGTATGCCCCTGCATAAATATATTTTTGCGAATAAAATAATATCTTATTCCTGTCTGATTATTACACAGAGAGAGAGATTTATAGAGGCAAAGTAAAGCTGAGAGGAAGAGAAGGGATTAATGTATTAACCCTTTTGCAAGTTTTATTTGAGCCTCTTCTCTTTCTATCATATTATTATATTATCATTCCGATCATCCTGTCTATTTTTTTTTATTGTTGTTGTTATTACCATTTAGTCTACCCACTACTCACACATATTATAACCACCACCACACACACTTATCTTGCAACATTAAAATAAAATTGTACATAGAGGAGCGCAGTAATCAGAATAAAAATTACTACTATATGTACTACCACTAAATATGTTTTAACGTAAAAATTGTTTAAATAAAAACTATATATATATTTTACGTGTAAATGTCTATGTGTGTCGTCCTCTCTCTCTCTGCTCTGCCTTTACTTGTAAGCAATTTTTGGCAGAAATCCTACATATTATTAAAAGGAGAATCTCTAAAATGTAATCTGTCTCTGCTCTCCTGTTATACATAGTTTAACTGGCAATTGCTCATGTTAGTATACGTGTAGGTGTAGTTTGGTGGTAAGTACAAGTCAAGGTGGTGGTGGCAGCCAGCGTGCAAAATGTATAAAAGATTTTTATGTGGGACTAGTATAGCTAAAAGGGTTATATAGAAAGAAGGCATTTTATTTGGCATGCAAGAAGAACATACAAACTCATGTTGTGTAGGTATTGTAGTATAAAACTGCATCAATGGTAAAAATATATGAGAGGATGACGATGAGTGACGAGTAATATAAAAAAGGCTTATAAAATGAGAAAATATACAACAGATAGAGAGAAGGATATTATGGAGGAGGACGATGACTAACCAAAGAGGAGTACAATGTGTTTAGAATACAACAATAGGTTTGCAATATGCAATGTGAAAAGATGTGGATCTCCTTTATCATGACTGATTCACTTTGGTTATATGGAGATGTATGAGTATAGAGAAAAAAAGCAACAGAAAGAGCAGCTGCGGATGGAAGAGATCCGTCGGAGAAAATTTTTTTTCATGATGATCTTGATGTTTTTAGTCAGCTCACATCACACACATAGAGCGGATGAGAATTGAATAGGTACATAAAAAATTGTATATGTATAAGTCAAGGCCCTCGACTTTAAGGAAAATCATTATATCTAGGGGACATAATATTTATACACACAGACAGAGTAAAAGTTTTTTTATATGGCAAAGTCTTTAGAAAAGTGCAAGAGATATTTTTATGTCTTGGTTTGGTGGACGGAGAAAAACAATGCCGCTGTATGAAATGATGTAGGATGAAAATTGTGTAGGTAAAGAAATTGGATAGATCTTCTCTCTCTCTCTCTCTCTCTCTGAATTGAATTGGATAGACGAAAGATAAAAATACATGTTGTTAGAGAGAGAGAGAGATAAGATTTTTGTGTTAAAAGGAAAAAAGAGAAGGAAAGTAAAAATTTTTTGTTTCTTTGAAAGAAACGCCGAGTACTTTTGGTTGCCCTTTTTTATATATCGGTAATGTTCCTTGAGTAAATCTAGTAGAGATATCTATCTTTTTTCTTGTTTTCACATGATTATGATACGAGATGATGTATGATATAGGTATATTGTATGCAGCATTTGTAATTCGGGTGCGATTGTGATCATGTATATGAATATAAGGTAGTAGAAACAAACATGAAGAAAAATAGAAAGGCTATAAAAAGGTTGATCTTTTTATTTATGTTCTTGAAAGAAATGTTACAGGGCACGGCTAATGGTAAGGAGAGAGATATATATATAAGTTGAATTCTTGAGAAAGAAAGCAAACATGCTTGTTCATCTTCTCACGGAGGAGTAATGTCATTCGATTTGGGGAAAAAATAATAGGGGAAAACATATATATTTTCTCTAGAGATTATGTTGATTGCCAAAAAAAATTGGGTTGGGAAAGGGAAAAGAAAGTGGGAATGTGGCGGTGGTGTTGGTGGAGAGGTCTCTAAAGTCATAAAAACATCAATTTTGTAATGGAGGGCGAGGAGGAGAAGAAATGACTTGATTTGCAGTTTTGGAGGTCAATTTTGGAGTTTCATGGAAAAAAACTGCAGTGGTGACGAGGGTGACATTTTGATATCATTTAGGTAGACTTTTGGCATGCATAAATCTGTTGCATTTTCACTTGCTGAAAAATAATCGCTGAGATTATAATTGAATTTGAATAAACTAGCAATTTATTTTTACATAAATATAGTATAATAATTATATTTATTATTTAACGACTACTACCGCTGCAGACACAACAATTCATTTCATGTAATCTATTTGTTCTACAAATCAGCTTTATAGAATAGTAATATATGCAGTTTATTTTTTTACTCTTGTCATTTCAATAGTCAATATTCGATTTCATGATGACAATTTAATTAAATGACTTGACATTTCCTTCTAATGATCTTAACACACTTAACAATGGCAAATTAAACATATTTGATTTAGTGACTCTGACAAAATGTTTACTTGTCCAAATCCTTAGATTTCTTTTTCAGTCGGTCGATGGATTCCTGATGACGCTGGATTTCCTCTTGATGATGTTTGATTTCATCCTCAACGTGGGACTTTAAATTCTTCAGTTGTTCGGCTTGCTAAACAACGGCAACAAGAATATAATCACAATTAAATTAGTAAATACATTGACGTCTAGTTATCTTTTTTAACTACTCATTTCTCTCATTTTACTCACAAGTTTCCTAAAGTACTGATCCTCCTGTGCATCCCCACGTTTGGCAAAGGCGCCCCCGGCGTCACGCACAGCGCCTGCACCACCACCGTCCTTTGGATTATTTCCGTACATAGCACTTGGTTGAGATGCCCTGCAAACCCACAAAAAAATACGAATATTATGCACAAATTCATAACATATCTTTTCATCACCACTAACTATTATTGCAATTATACTTACAAAACTGGAAGGCGTCTAGAAAACAGGGTAACTCTGCTCAAACTCATTTTATTATTGCTTTCGCCTTTATTGCCTTAAACGCTCCGCTCCAGTCAAGCTATTAAACAAGTTTGCATAAAAATGTTAAGTTTATGATCATTAATTTATATACGTAATATAGCTATATAGACATTTAACATTTTTCTTACTGGATTTGATGGTGGTGTGATCTTCCAAGAAAACAAACTGATTATTATTATGAAAGCAAAAATGGTATATTACTTCATAAATGTGCTTTTCCACTTGACTCGGTTTTATATAGTTGCTGAGTAAAGATCATGTGTCGTTTTTTGTGTAGTCAAGTACATACGCTGCTTATTACGCTGGAACTTATCTACGATGCAATGTGTTAATATGGCTATATTTTTCGGTGGCTTCAGACTAAGCGCTTGGTGAACGGCACTCTGATGGCTTGAGAAAATGCCATGTAATATGAAAAATTGTGAAAACAAAGTAAAGCGAGAAAAACTAAAACTGGGTTGGGAAACGTTGGAAAGGTTTTACTGTATGAAATTTTGGAAGACAAGCATTTTTCTGGAAAATGGACAAAAAAAATTATATTCTAGCCAGTACGAATTTTCTTGGGGTCATCAATAAAATAAGTTTCTTCAGTTGGGTTTCCTCGAGCAAACTGGAAATGAGTCCAGAAGTTACCTCGTCGCCAGCCCATGATTTGTTCACACTTTTCACATTCATCGTCGCAAGGCTTGCTTTCGTGGCCTAATATTTGTACACTGATTTTACTCATTCCAAGGCAATGGAATTTGTTGGGGTTATCGCTGGCGAAAGTGTCGCCGAAGTATTCTTGATACCATTGTCTCGCACAAGCCATTGTTATTTTGAGAGTGTTTTGGTCTTTAACTTTCTAGAAAATTATATAAAAAAGCTAACTAACCTATCGTATCATTTATACTTAAACCGTTATATTTTTACTTACCCGCTTTTTCAAACATTTGAAGTAGTTCTCGTCCACCGTTTCCAGATAATTTCCGTAATCTACCATGAATTCATCTAAGTGCTTATCCAGCTCACAAGCTCTTTTGAGATGTTAAGCAAACTTAATTAAATTCATTATACCTCTACTAAAGTTATAAATGGAATATTTCCACTTACGAAAAATTTGCTGAGGTGGAAGTAACACCCACACCAATGACAATTGGTTGACCTCTTTCAACCCGAGGAAAGAAAGCCAAGACATGATATCCAAGCTGTTTTTTCATTCTGAGAGTAATGAATGCTCTCAATCCGAAAAAGTACTGCAAAGATAAATATGATAAAAATTATCCAAAATTAATGCTAGGATAATTTTTCTTTTTCATATTTACCAAACTGTTCCACCAGAGCAAATACTTGGCAGGTTCGTAACTTCCAACAAAGTAGAAATTGATCACTGTCGTTGTATACGAATAGCAGTGGTCAGACTTGATGCGAATGCATTTCTCTCCAGTGGACATGGGACTTGTGTGGGCGTGGCAAGATTGAGACTTTTAATTTTTTTAAACAGAAATTAAATTAATGACCTTATCATTTAAAGATAAGTTTATTTATTTTTAACACACCTGAAAGTATTCCGCAAAGCTTAATCGAGCCACTGGAAAGTAGCTGGCAAACTCATGACCTTGTTTGTTGATCGTATCCACAATTTCATTCGCACTGTCAATCGACAAGTTTCCAGCAAAAAGGACCAATCCCACAGCTTTAGATTTGAAGGCCACACTAAAATCGTTGACCTCGTCAACCGTGATGTCTTTAAAGTGAGCTATGGCATCTGACAATACGTCGCCTGAATGATCGCATGTCACAAAATGCATCAATTCTCTGCAAAAATTACAAAATTAGCTTATAATTCTTGCTTGAATTGGTCATTTTGAAAAACAAGATCAACATTTTAACTAACGCTGCAATAAACTCAGCACTTGTTGCAACCGTCAAATCATACAGAGCTAACAAAGCTGCTTTTGCCATGTTCAATTCCTGAGCAGTGACAGGCAATGCGAAAAAATCTTGGTTCAAAGCAGCTATTTGTTCGGGAAGCTTTTCTGCATGGCCAATTACTCCAATCATAATTCCATATTCGTTTACTGTCATCTCGAACCGAGTGTCAGAGGAGTGATCTTTAAGACCGTGAATAAAGTACAGATAAACTGAAGTAACCCAGAGGAGACTTGTGGCATAGCTAAGAAAAAATGGGTGTCTGTAAACACAATTTTTAATTGCTTTCTCTAAATTATCAAGCAATTGCATATCATGTCATTGCTTACTTTCTTCCTGTGGACGTAACCTCTGGATTTAAATACTCCACTAGGCAAACACTGTGATAATTTCCAAGTATGTTTCCTAAATGTGCAGCTTCCAACACTTTCACTCCCCACGTATGACGCACTGTATATTTAATGCTATGTCATTAATTTTTATTTAATTGATAATTTAAACAGTTTCAGATATGCAGCCTTACAGTTAAGCTCTTGTCTTTTAATCACTCCATAATGTTCTGGTGGCGGAACGGTTAGTGCTTGAGCGTTACAATTTTCTCTGAGAATATACCAGTCATACTTTTTCTTATTTTTTCCACATCGTTTCCCTTCCAAATCCCCGAATCGCTTATCAATCGCTTGAACAACGTACTCAGCTTGGCTGTACGGGGCAATGTAAACTTGTCT
>JAHZMV010001240.1:0-12662 GCA_027743765.1 Coecobrya sp. COE2 | reverse complement strand
TTTTTTTACAGATGAATCAGTTATTGCGGTTGTTTGTTGTGTGTGAATGTGAACACATGCATGCATGCGAGCAGGGAAGGTGGACCTTCCGGTGTGTGCAATAATTTGTGGTACTTGTAACAACTATGAGTGCCGAGTAGTGGAGTGCCCTGGTGTAATTTTTTGGTCTGCTCTGCTTTTTGTAATATATAATTACTTTATTTGCTTGCACACACAAGGCAAAAAAAACAAGATCCGTTGCTTGTTCGCCCAGTTGTTGTGCACTGACTATAATAATATTTCCTATTCTCCCAACAATCCTCTCGCTCTTGTGTGCGTGGAGGAGAGAGGAGTGTGTCATTTTCAGCTGCACTCACTTCTAATTTACGTATGCGTTAATGCGATATGATAACGTTGATATGCATACAAATTATATTAATAAAATGTATTTAGAACGACAACTAGCACTCTGTAAGTATCTCACGAAACAAGATAATATAATATTGTGCATCCTGAACCTGAATAAATGTATCTATTTATCAATTATCCATAGTGTTGTAGATGCATGTGTTACCATGCAATATATTTCACAGCAGACAGCAGAAAATTGCATGGATAGCATATTTTTGCCTTTTTCGTGAAAATAAAGGCTTTCCGTTTACATTTTTGCTATCCTTTTGTTTGTGAAATTAGGTATATAACACGCTGAGTATTTCGCGTGTTTATGCCGCAGCCGCTGCGCTCCTGCCTTTTACAGTTGTTTCTAATCTCACAAAATCTACAGCAGATATCTCTGTTGAATTTTTTTATGTTTTCATACAATTTCCACATTTGTTGTTATTATTGTGTTGTTATTACACATTATATAGCTTTAACTCTTATTTATGATGATGACATGAAACAGATTAGATTGTAGACATTCATGACACCGTTATGACAGACAAGGTGGAAACTATATAGCCGAACAACGCAAACGGTCAATGGGTCTAGTTGACTGACTGATAGAATGATGATGGTGGTGGTGATGGCAGATATGCATGCGTTGTTTGTAATTTTGCAAACCATGTTTTTGCACAAGACAAGCACATATTATATTCTGATGAACTGCATTGCAATTATTGTGCATGAATTTGAATAGATGCATGATGTCAAGTGTAACACTGACCTGTTAAAAGTGAATTAAAATCAAATTAACTTGCCCCTATCAAGCAATCTATCAGGAGCAATTACAACTTTAGGGTTTTGATGGATGGAAAACAGCTGGGAAAAATTGGATTCCCGTCAAACGTCTCATGTAACATGAAATGGAGGGTGTGTGCAATTGCTAATTTCCATTTTGAAGTAAAATAATGTGTGTGAAAGGGGGTTTTCATTTATAAAATTTTTTGTGCTAACCAACTAACGACGACAATAAGTTTCACGCTGAAAGCATGTACTAAGGAAATTAATTCAAATTATCAATCAACAAGAGCAACAGTAGGTTTCAAAGGGAAGTGGGAAAAGAGATCGGATGCTGCCATGTGTTAATGATGAAGGATGGGCAGACTCTGCATTTATGATGATGATGATGCTATGTGCCATGATACTCTGACATGTGTTTAACTTAACGCTACCTTCATAGTATGAAGTTCATACAACACAATACCGCCAGGATGATCGTCTAGTACAGTATAGTAGTATGATTTATCACATCATCTTCCATTATACACGCACATTTTCACACAGCCATAAGTACTACTACTTACAAGAAGTGAAAGAAGGAGGATTACACCTCTACGTTCATAACAGGCCATACAAATATGCTTCGATGATGGTTTTATGATGGATCGATAATTAAGGGAGCGCTTTTATACGTATATCCGGATGTGTGAATGGAAAGCTCGACATCTGCTCTTGTTTGTGCCGCATGTTGTTTTGACAGCTTATATTAGTCGAATTTTATTTCTATTAAGTAGAAAAGTTGTGCATGTGTACGCATACTTTTCCATGTTCCTGTTAATAATTCACTGCAGTTGTTTGTGGTCAGATTCTACAGGGAATGAAATGTGTTTTCTTTGCTTTTTTATATAATGATTTATGAATATTAATTTTTATACTCTGGAACAGAACGAACGCAGAAGAGTCTCGATAAAATAATTTGTTAGCAGAAAGAGATTACATTTTATGTATAAAAATTCCAAGTAGGTATGTTGTTAACATGAAAAGATTGCATGCAACCTCACTTACTCAAGTTGAAATTATATTGAGATATAAAGGTTTGTATTAAATTCCATGGTGGAATATTTTGTTAGCATTTAAACAAGCTTCAAGGCACACACACATACACATGTGCCGTGAAAAGGTTTCCGAAACCGACTATTTAATACTTTTCCCAAGAACGGCTTGAAAAGTTTGTACACGAATGAAAAGGAATCGGTATTCTAATATATGGTTAGGTATTTCAAGTATTCTAAGTAGCTTTTCAAGCCAAGAGTGTGGAATTGTAAATGAATACTTTTCCCGTCTGCGAGTACCTCAACTCGGGATACGATAAGTAAATAAAAATGCTAAGATTGCGATCATGAATGATGAAGACAGTAATAATAACACTAAAGTTACGTACATAGGCACCGCAGGCACGTTAGGAAAACCACCAACCTTATAAAAAGTATGCCTAAGAAGAATGCCTACTAGTCTGTGGCACACGTTATACATTTGCACGTACCTGAATACACAGATAAAGTACATAAAGTAAAAACCAAGTTGATCTTTCGTATTCAACTCCACTCAAGACAACTTTGGTTCGGCACCCTGTCGTAATTAAAGTAAGTTTTGTGGAGAGAGAGAGCGAGAAAGCTGGGAAAGTCTAAAGAAGTACTACGGTGTGTGTATACATAGATCGTCATAAGACGAGGAAAATTTTGTGATGTACTCCTTTTCAAGAGTACAACAGCCGGACGGTTACAGAACTCCGAATGGGTTGGCCTTTTCAAATACTATGCACCACCAGCTCCCTTCCCGCTGGAAGCCCCTGATGGCCTGGCTTTCTTCCACTTTTTCCTTCCTAAAAAGGCTACAGAGAGAAACGGGTAAAACGGGAGCGAAAAGAGCTTCAATATTTTACAAGCACCAGCAGCAACGGATGTGTGATGGTATTATCTCTCTTTTTGGTTTCTCTATAACTTGCAAAGAACGAATACTCTCTCTGGTATGCTATTCTCTCTACATCTCCCCGAGTCTCTGCTCTGCTATTGAATACTCTTCTCTCTAGCTTCTTCCAAAGTTCCAAAGAGAGAAGCATGTTACACAGCATTCGTATATAAAGTAAAAGTTATACCCGTTGAGCTGTATATTCACTATTTTCTCTAACCTTTTACATGTGCTCTCTTTTCCAGCAGGATTCTAATAAAAGAGCTTCCATTCCAAAAGTGTTTTGTTCCATGGAGAAAGAGCGGAAATGGATCTTACTTTCCCCCGAGGCTTCCTGTCCTTCTCTTACTCTAATGTATATAAAAAGTGACGTAGTTTGCTCCCAATGCGTGCATGATTCTCGGATGGCTACACAATGCATTATGATAATGCAAATAGAGTTGATTATATTTTGTTGAACAGCAATATGCTTTACTGACTTTTTGGTACAAACGTAGATTCTTGGAATATTTAGATTCTTTTGTTATTAAATCTATTGTCTAGATTGGGGAGATACAATAGAAATAGAAGAGCATTGCAATATTTACCAAGCCAAAAGTTCACATTTTTGGTATCAAGTTCCAGTTCGCCAAGTTCAGCACTGTTACAGTTTTTGTGGTTTTCTCTACATTAATTTCACAAATGTGAAGAATCGCATAGGAAAGCGTTTTATTTGGCTAGTAACAAAATGAAATCTTACAGGGAAGTACGATAAAGTCAATGTCATCTGTCCATTTGTATTTACAACAGGAGCCAAGATTAAATTACAAAAAATTCATCACACTGAAACCTGCATGCCATCATTGTATTATGCATATAACCCATTACATGCTTCTGTAATATATTATGTAAGTATGTTTGTGTACTTAATAATTGCTGATGTAGCAAGGTTTCATTTCCTGGCATACAGTCTTGTTGTATCAAGTAACTAGTTTCATTTTGAAGGCTTCCCGTTCCTTTCTAACGAAAATGGCTAAAAATACGTAACATCTGAGTAAATTAAATACGTCATTCATTACTCCGCCGTGGTTTACGTACAATGTAATATTTGACCTCGACCATTCCGTAACTCTAGGGCACAAGTGTAGGGTCAAATATAATGAAGCATTTCTTAAGGCATACATGCCTACTCACATTTTATACATCTGACAGAAAAATTCGATTCCCTGCTGAAAATAATGTAACTAAATACATGGCACAAGGAGTAAAAAAATCTCTGCATGATTTAAATTAATGTTGATATATCATGTTAGGGCACACGAAGCAAGACAAGGAATCTTCATTAATGTGACTTGTGACAAAATGATGCTATACTGGTGCCAACTTAGCACTCTCGTTAATTGCATGCAGGCACGGCAGTAATATTTATGAGCGTGCGTAAAACATAAAGTTATACACACCTTCAAAAGTAATTTTGCTTGCCATTTCTTCTCTTGGAAATAAAACAAGTCTTAAAAAGATAAATACTACATGAACCTTTGTTTGAAACCTAATGCAAATCTTAGAAAAAGCTTCCAGATAAACAAAAAGGTTTTTACTGACTTTGTGATTTTATGACAATTTAGAGATAAGATGAAAAATGTACCGCTGTGAGTGCTAAACCGCATTTTTCGATTTTGCAACCGGTGCATCATCGTTATATTTCCATCTAAAAATTCATGTAATATTATGCAGGTAGTAAAGTAAAAAGTGATGCACTTGTTATCTGCTTTAAAAGATTGTTCATGGGAAGCGTATAAAGTTCTATTTGGTCGTAGGTATGCATATTTAGAGAGCAGTGGTGAATGTCAAAAATTGCAAATCATGGTCATATAGTACAGACAGGTAACAACATAACTAATCTTTTTTCTCTCACGCCTATTTACAAATCTGTGCGATAATGGTACAAATGTACATGATGTCTCAAATTGGCTAATTTTAACTGGTAACGTTTCAACGAATTCGTGATTCATGCAGTCCACAAAACACGTTATTTTGATGATGACAGGACAACATGACTGCAGCATTAATAAAAATGGTTTCAACAGAACAAAATACCGCTTGAAACCAAGATCTGTTTATGGACCGATATAACCATCAAAGTGACAATGTCATCACATTTCAATGAGCATAAAATGTCATTTCCCAATTCAATGCAGGTATTTACCAGTGCCAATTTTCATTGTTATCTATGCATGTGCTCTGTTATGTAGAAAAATGTTTCATTAAATTATCAATACTATTAGCTATAAAATGTCGTACTTTTGTAGTTCGAGGTCATTTTATTGGTATTATTTACCATTTATGAGACTGGTTAATTTAAAGTTTTAAAGTTTATTTATGAATTTATGAGTGTATTTTATACATTCATCAAAATTTATATAAAAATGCTTTCTAGAGGCACCATTGAAGATAAAGGACATCTACAATGTAATATAATCCAATTCCATACCAAAACGAAGAGAATTGTAGAATATGTCATATTATGATCATCCATATGTCACTCAAGAGAGTAAAACTTTCCAACGCATTTACCTAAAATAGTAAACATGATTGAAGTTTATGTGACTATAATTTGCCACAAATTTGATAACCGTCAAAAGTCAAGAGACGTAGACAGACGAATGAATGAATGAAAATGAATGAGTGAGTAGAAAAGGGTGTACGCTCTTGAGTAGACGTCCGAGTCCGTGAGAACGCTCATTAATTAATTGGGTCAATACTACGAAGGATGCCTACCACCACAAGTCGTTTTTTATTTATACTTTTCCATTTGCCATCATCACCGTCATCAAACCATAGAATTTTATTATTAGCTTGTTACACTATAAAAATGAGAACTCGCCTTTGAGGCTCACACAAACGAAAGCTGCATCAGACAAGACAAAAAATGCAGCATTTTATGCGTTAAAAAGTTGATTATAAATAGAAAATAAAACAATAGACAAACAGCGACACATACCTTGTTGTTGGCATTCCCACTACTGCTCGATTGTTGTGAGTCTTCTGAAACATTTGGCCTTGTTGTCGTAAAGTACAACACTCCACATAACCATATCAGAGCTACTAGAATAAATACTTTTGTGTTGCGTTTTAGAAACATTTTGGCGAGTTAGGTTGATGAGGTTCCTGCCGTTGTTCCAAATGTTATTCTACTTTTTGGGGGTCTTGGTTTAATTTTTTGGGTGAATGTTTGTTTGTTTATGTAAAAAGTGTTGAAATGAATGAGTGGTAAATTATGTTGAAGCCTTGTAAATTAATGTACAGTGGTCGTTTTGACAGGAATGAGTTTCCTCTCTGGACTTTTTTATCTCTCTGCAGCAGAGCTTTCTGATAGTTTTATTTGATCGGATGCTGAGATATAGGACGCTGCTGCTGCTGCTTTTTGGCTTTGGCTTACTTTTTGTTCAGTCTCGAGCAAAGTCAGTTTAACAGACTTTGTTCATCAGAAACCAGAGTTGGTTTTTTATTATGCTTGTTTAAGCTTTAAATGTTTCTGCTTCCTTTTTTCGAAAATTCCTTTAAGAAAGTTGGCAGAATAGAAAAAAGTTGTCTTGTCAAGGTATTATGACCACTGCTCCTCCATTCTTCTGTTCGCGTCCTCTATAGCATTTGGGTCCAACAAGAAGATACAGGTTTTTATTAGGTTAAGTGCTTCTCCAAGGACCTGGAAATACAAATGAAGACAAGAACTTGTAAAGTTTTATAATTAAATTATTTCTCCTCTAGAGCCTTATAGACACAGTATCGTTTGGTATATGTTTTTAAAAGCGGTATAGCATGAAACGGCAAAAAAGAAATAGCAAGCAGAAGCTTAAATGTAAAGAAGGAAAATGTTAGCTTTTTAGCCTTCTCACAAAGAAGCGAAACTTCTATCTAAGAATTCATCATAGGTATATGTATATACATTTATTTTAGAGACAGAAAAAGCATTGGATAGGCGAGTTAAGAAAATGTTAAGTCATTGCTCGTTTTAGCTTTAGCGTAGGAGTTCAGTATCATTCCATCCTCGCGGATCAAGAAAGAAAATGACCTTCATATCGCTGATCATTCACAGTCGCTGATTTTGATTTATCAATTTTCCTGTCTGTACTTCTGCCTGCACACCTACGGAACCGCAAAGAGTGTTAAATTTTGGTATGTCTGTTAATAACATGTCGATCTGTGTAGTCCTGTTTGCATTTACATGGCACAGCCATTCGCTACATAGTATACAGTAACATCATATTATTCATAATAATAAATTGAAATATCAACAGTTTCGGCTTTTCCCTTTATTTATAATACCTATTTAATGTCAGTTTCGCACAATTAAATATGTTCTAACAAGGAAAGTCATCTTTTTAAAAAATTAAAAAACTCATTAACCGGCCTCAAGAGAAGCTCCCAAACAAGTTGACTATCACCGAATGATGAATTAAACCTTTTGTTTTTCTCAGCCAAAAGTCATGACTAGAATTTTGTATTTGCACAAGGAGTGAGATTTAATGCAGTTTTTGTGTATGGAATAAATAAAGCATTTAATTATACGGAATATATGCAAATAATTCAAAACTGGAAATTTCATCTTATAGCTTATCTTCATCAAAGTCGTCAGACTGGATACTGAACATTTCCCACATGTGTATTTTTTAAATTTAATTTTGTACATGAACAGATATATGAACACTTGTTGGTGCATCTAAAACTGCGTTTCATTTCATTATTTTGTGTCCTTTTGTTTTTCCTCATGAGTTATACTGATTACTGAATTGGACAATACAATTCCTGATTATAAAGTTGCCTTTAGTAATATTTGATTTCGATTGATGCATCATACTTGTCCTATCGTATATTCGCAACATTTTTACACGATTTGCTACTGAAGCTAATACCTAGGTTTATAGTATGTAGACTACGTGTACCGTCTACTCTTCATGACGCTGTGTACTACCGTGCCAAGCTAGACTTCTTACTCAGCTCAGGTGTAGGAAGAAGAAGGTTGATAATCCTCTTTTTAGTATGTAGACTACGTGTACCGTCTACTCTTCATGACGCTGTGTACTACCGTGCCAAGCTAGACTTCTTACTCAGCTCAGGTGTAGGAAGAAGAAGGTTGATAATCCTCTTGCAAAAGCAAAAACAGGTTTTAAATGCATATTTTCTTAGTTTGTGTCTGAGGTTTCATTACAACTTACTACAAGTTATTAGAGAGTTGTGTCCTTTCCGCTTCTTATTTTTTTTACAAATGCACGCATAGTGCTGTTGATGATGTTCATGAATATATCGCAGTATCTTTGAAAGTCTAAGTTATTTAGGTGACATGCAACAAAACAGTCATTGTTGCAGTTTTCTTTAACAAATGATTATACCATCAGGGTTTACAAGGAACTACAACGAAAAGAAATCCGCCTAGAATTTTGCATACTGAAAGTTTCACTCACGAATATTATTTCACATTCTCTTTTTTGACGTCCACTACTACCATCTATCCCGATTGTAATCAAACCATATCTTACACGCTGCTTGTCCTACCTTCTCTATATCCTGTGCATGGCAGTATCATGACCATCACATCCCGATAATAAATAATCTCTTTGTTGCAAACTAGTTATGGTTTTATGAGTAATCATAAACAATAAGAAAATGTTTCAGGAAACAACTTTTGAAACTATGATATGATAAACTGAATAGTAGTTAATAATGGGCCAGTAAAGATATTCAAGTATTGCAATTGCAACTTGATCTATAAAATTACCGCAAAAGTTCAACTCACGGAAGTAAATCAAAGATGACAAAGTAAACCGAAAATGCATCTTGAGACGATAACCAGAAAAAAATTATTATTCCCGATTCACGAACAACAACACAAAAGAAAACATTTTTGGGAGTACAATGGAAAGAAACGATACATCCCTTTAATGTTCATATTTCATAGTACTTATACTGTATTTTATTATTAATGACTGGTTTTTTAATAAGCCATCTTGAATCCTGACAGCCCAAACACAAGTAAGGACGATAACGGTAAAAAAGACTTTTGCGACCATGACCTAAGATACCAAACATTATTGTCTTGCGTTGTTCGCTACGCTGTACAGATTACTTTTTTATGCGTAAAACCCAGATAAATGTTGAGCATCATCTTGTTGATTTCAATGATCAAAGTAAACCGAAAATGCATCTTGAGACGATAACCAGAAAAAAATTATTATTCCCGATTCACGAACAACAACACAAAAGAAAACATTTTTGGGAGTACAATGGAACGAAACGTTACATCCCTTTAGTGATCATATTTCATAGTACTTATACTGTATTTTATTATTAATGACTGGTTTTTTTTAATAAGCCATCTTGAATCCTGACAGTCCAAACACAAGTAAGGACGATAACGGTAAAAAAGACTTTTGCGACCATGACCTAAGATACCAAACATTATTGTCATGCGTTGTTCGCTACGCTGTACAGATTACTTTTTTATGCGTAAAACCCAGATAAATGTTGAGCATCATCTTGTTGATTTCAATGATAGTTTCGAAAAACTTGATCTTGTTGACTTTGTGTTTATTAAATAATTTTTTGAATAGACAAGGCAATAAACAAAAGTGGCAGGTAAAGCGACTAGCGAAGATGGCCGTGTGGGCAGAAAATTCTGATAAGGACAAGTATTGTAGTAGTGGGGCAAATAAAAATGTGCACTCTACTTTAGCATTTCCTTTTGTTTTGTTGTTGTTGTTTTTGAAAAAGTAAGCACGTTTATGTATCCAAAGACCTTTAAAATGCAAACAAAAAATATTGTTATTGTTCATCTCTTGCCACCATCTTGCCACTCACTCGGATTCAAGTAAGCAGCTTGTAAAGAGCTCATTCATTCCAAATCCAAGATACGTGATGTTTTGATTCTGATACAGCATTAAAAACATTTTTTTAAATTCTTGTCTGTAAAATTCTTATACACCTTTGCACTTTTTCGGTTACAAAGAAAACAAACTAATAGGCTGTACATAACAGTACATTTGCAGTGTATTCGTATAATAAAACAAGATTGCGTTCTGAGATATACGCCTGTTTGTTGTCCTGGTCTTGGCTAGCCAGCGTCAGCGTCCAAGAAAAAATGTTGACTTGTATTATTTAGTTGACTGGTCTACATTACTTTCCGATACAAAAAATGAATTATGTACGCACCCTGTTCACTTTACATATTTCAGTAGTCAGTATGGAATTTTGGACGCATTTCGATCTGCAATGAAGATATTACTATAGTTTAAATATGATTTTTTAAATTATGCATTATTATTATAAGTTTGATTTTCATTGCAACTTTTGCAATTTTGTTCTGACCTAGAAGTAGTTTTTATTCTCACCTGACGCCATTGAAGCCTTATGCAAATTTTGTGACATCGCTGACAGAAATTGGTTGCTTTTATATTTATTTGAATGGGTATGACCTCGCCCTTTCTGCAACCAACTGGAGTTTTGCAGGTTTTCATTAGCACATGGCGTTGTTAGTGTTTATTTAGTATCTTGAGTGCACCTTTATTCAGCATTCCACCTCCATCAAAAATAACAAAAGGTAATCATAGCGTTTAAAAAGAGACAACCTTCTTAAGTCCTTAAATAATCCATCGTTGGGAACAATGCTATCAGTATCAATTTATTTTCAACTTTTTTATGGCTCTTCATTTTTGCATAATAGCTTTTAATATAAAAGCGCTGATGCATCGACACCTCATGCTTCATAGTATATTACCTATACATTCATATTGTGTGGCATCCTATTTTACAAACAAATTAACATTTGGACTGGTTTTTCAATTTTCCAATCTCAACAAGGATCCAAGCAAGTTTTTCGGGGTTTAATTTTCATATTTTATATTGTTATTGTGTGAGCATAGTATGACGTCTGTCAATCTGTCGTGTGAGTCGTGAAAATGTTATGCTACTTTACTATTGACTTGTGATAGACTTTTTAAACAAACTACAATACTTGTAAAGCAATTGTAAGTTTATTTTTCAGCTTAGTTTTAAATGATGAAGATGATGAATTCAAAGATAATAAAAATATAAAATATTATGCCTATGTGCGTTTCAAGATTAACTTGATCTGATCACACACTTCGCTGTTATCTCAAAAAATCCTTTTAACAAGAGGGCAATCACATCTAACAATCATTTTTGACAATATAAAGATCTATTTTATGATTGTATGTTTAATTTAATGACTAAACTTAGCTAGCTAAAGTGTTCACCCTGAAAAGTAAAGTGTACCCTGCAGGATTTTACATTTTAATAAACTTTACTTTTTTTACATAATAGTAAGATTCTGAGATAAAGATAAACAGGACTGACTACACCACAGAAAACAGTAGCAATTACCTTGCACAATCTCATCTCCTTCATTAAATCGCACAGTATAATTTTTTTATCCCAAAATGAGGGGAGGGAACACTATTTCCATTCAAACCTGAGAAAATGGATTGAGTTGATGCAATAATAACAGATATAAGTATAATGAATAGGTACGCCAACACAGCAACAGCAATCTGCTGTCCGTTTCTCTGTTATTCATTTTTTATGAATTCTTATAGTATTATCGTTACAAATTTTTTTAGCGTGGTAAATGTAATTTACTATGCGATGTATTCAGTGGTCTTTATTATTATCAGTATCACGTATCAAAGTAGGTAGAGCGCAATTCCGGATGGCTATGCCTTGACTGATGATAACGAAGAAGAAAAATGTAAATTCTGGTGTGATGAGATTGTTTAGAGAGTAATATACAGAGTACACACAAAGTTTTGATTATTAAAGATACGAGTATATGAATCATAATAGTAGAGTATAATATTTTGCCAACATGTAGGCAGCTACTTATTTGAGAGTTGTAGCAAAAACTAGTGCGTCGCGTCGTTTGATGAGGATGAGAGCTTGCAGAAATGTTCTGGTTAGTTAGGATTAGAATATGAACTATACGGAAAATACTGGATTAATTGTTCTGGTTTTTAAGCAATTAGTGAATGTGTGAAGTAGATGGCTATGCAGACACTAGGCAAGCAACGTAACGCTTGAATATGTGCGCATAAAAGCTAACTTCAAATTTACTTATAAATCATAAAATTCATAAAGGTGCACTAATTGTCCGGAATTAGTCCCATTTGCGTAATTGGTAGATTTGATTAAATTCAGTAAAATGTTTAAGCTAGCTTGTAAAACCTTTTTTCACGACACGTGTGGGCAAAATATGGTCATGCGATGCGTGAAAGTGTTTTCTGCTTCTTTTAAGTAGCTAGCCAATCAGATATTTTTGTCAATTTAAGCTTAAATATTCTATTCCTTGTTAAGCCAGAAAAGAGTGTCGAATTCAGAGGTTTTAGAACAACCCTGGAAGTAACCTTCAACTCTTTTCTGGCACGTGTATTAATTGCTCAGACTCTAGGCGCCTTCAGCAGCCACGAGGCATGGGCAGCATTTCATTTTGGGACTTCTCGTTCCCTTTTTTCCTCACTGGGTTCCGTGCTTCTGAACGGACCACACATATCCGCAGAGCCGGAGCT
>JAHZMV010001239.1:0-15215 GCA_027743765.1 Coecobrya sp. COE2 | reverse complement strand
TACATACATAGGTTCATGGTGTGTAGAATAATCGGAGAGACCTCACAATTTATGAGTCACAAAACCTTCCATTGAACAACAAAAAACAGCGACCAAACCCATTGCGATATGTATCTTATTATTATTTGTATGATGCATGTATTCCTTTACAAACTTCTTTAGCCCAGCTTGCTTTTTGAGTTAAAGAAACCACACATGTAGTCATTCTCTGTTTGTAAAAAAACTATTACCTATTTTTAGGCTTTAATATTTTATAACATGAATAGTTTATCATCACGCGTGGATGGGATTTATGAATACCCATAAGAAATGCACAAATCTTTTACAATTAAGCATACGTGCAATGCAATGTTATACTAAACAATTAAAAAGGAAAATTCAACCTTTATCCAAACCTAACACAATTCTTTGTGCAGTCGTTTATTCTACAGAAAAAAATCTAAGAAGTGGAAAAGGGAAGTTAAATCATATGTATAGTTCAAAATTGTTCAGTTAGCATATCTGGAGTCGGGCGTATTTTCTATCAAAGGCCATTTTTTGCTTCGGAATAGCTTGAGACAAGCAGCTAATAGGCAGAGGTAAACAACTTATTACTTTTAAATTACTCACCAGAACATAAATGTACAAGAATGTTTATTGGTTGTAAAAGTCAAGAGGGCTCAACATCATTTCATTTACATGCACATAGAAGCACAAATTGGTGTAATGATGGAATAAAGCGAGGAGGTAAACACATCTTTCTATACGCAAGGAAGCAGTGTATAATATTCGGTATTATTAGGAATTTTAGGCTATCCATACAAAAAACAAAATAGCTCATTTTATCATCACGAGAAAAATCAGGTAGACTTCTCCCTTTTTACCTAACCTATATGATTAGATGCATTGAAAACATTATTCCTGATGAAATACGGGAAATGGACGAAACAAAATCACTTACCGAGTGAAGCTGTTAATGAAAATTGGAAAAACAAAGTGGATAATGGTGAATAGTTAGGACTTTTCAATGAAATGTAACAAGGAACATGCTCATTCTGCTGCTTCTCCGGAAAGAATATAAATTAAGCATCTACATATCCATTATAATGTTCTATACGATATTGCAGAAACAAGGAAAAAACTTGTAAAGTTTTGTGTGAAATCCAAATCTAGAAATTCTTACACATGGAATTTGCCTGAACTTTCCAAGTTTGCAGAACTCATTTCTTTACTATATGGTTTATAAATTTCTTTGTTATATTTTAATGCAAAACCAACATGACGTCTAGATGGATTTTAAAATGTAGTTGGTAACTGGTGACACTAATAAACGTATACATTTCATGGTACAATATGCGCTCTTTTTGGTTGGTGGTAAAAGTCAGAGTTGTCAGTACTTCAACTCAACATTTCGTATGCACTCCACCACTTCGGGAATAATGGGTGAAACAAAAAACTGTGTAGTCATCGGTTAAATGGAGCGCAAGAATTAACGATATACACTACAAAAGTTACAAGTACTTGTTCACTTTTCCAAATATTCGTATTCAAAATGTGTTTGTTCGAAACTACAGTGCATAATATGAAAACCAAGAGTTTCACAGTCTTTTAAAATCATTAGAATTCCTAGCCGTTAACGAGCGTTCCCACTACATCCTACACAAGGATGATATTAAACGTTCAAAATTTATATTTATTATTATTACTGGCTCTCCACAAGAAGAATGATACGGCTCTTCGGATGTGGAGTCACTATTCATTCTCTCGTTCGCGTAGTAGTACACTCACGATGGAAGCCACAATGGACAGCACATCCAACTAATGGTCTCTGAGCACACACACACACTTTTCCTCGCTTTTTATCAGCGTGGTCCCCACACCACGGAATCATGCATCTACGCCTTTCTCTCTTCCAGACATACGTACAAATAGTATATTATTTCCTGGACCGTCCATCTTTTCAGAACTTTACCGTTCTTTTGAAGACCAGCAGCGATATTATGTGCAGAATATTGTTTGTACAACGAACGCTGCAATGCTTCTGTTTTAATGCCACGCCATACGTATATGGGTCCTGAGGTGCCATTGTATGCATTATGGATGGTATATGTGCCAAGTAAAAAGTAACTCTACGGATGGATTAATGCCATATATGTAATGTGTTGTACTGGGAATTGTTGGCATTTGGCATAATGTTCCTTTAGAGTCCTCACCGCTGGCTCTATTACGGTTTCTCTGGTCATCCCCATTTCCTTAAATAATAATATCACCATTTTGCATTCAGCTTGCTTCTCCGGCGTTTCCTTTGGCGAACGTGGAAGTCTTGTCTTACCATCATCCAAATGCATTATGCTAGTAGAGATACTCTTCTAAATGGACTACATGGAATGTGTAACTGGATGTTGCAGTTTATATCTACACGAAAGTATTTCGCAAATGCCAAAAAATGTAATGCTCTTAATAATAGTAATGAAGGACAAAGCAATTTGGATGTAAGGTGTGTGCACGGGATATTCGAAGAACATTTCCACTTATTCATACAGTATTTATATGTGTATGTATAGAGTGCGTTTGCGTATAAGATTTACTTTGCATAATATCGTCCTTTTTAAAAACCCTCTCGCTTCTCTACACAGAAATGATGAAAATGTCCAAATGAATGCCAAAAGAGGATTCGTAATAAGCCTTTGTATAACTATGCGTTCACACTTGCATGAAAATACACTCCACTACCTACGCACGCATTCCCTCAGTATAAAATACCGACATTGTTTGAAACAGTCATTATTTTAATATAGTGCGTAGCAGAACGGAAGATGGGAGCATTGCCTTTTCCTTTTTTGGTTTTGAATTTGGAAAGAAAACGCAAGAAAAAAGTGAGCGAGCGAAAAGGCGACGGGGAAGCTTGAGTAGACAAACAAGAGGAAAAAATGTAGTGGCAGGGGTATCTCCCTTGAGTGCCACATCACATCAGTTCATCACATGTATCTATGTATGTAGTAGGACTTTCATCATACATGTGTATGCAGAAAACTAGAACTTCGACCTATACACATCAACATCATGTATATTCATTTCGGTTCCCTGTGTACTTTCTGAGAGAGCGAGCACACTTGTCGGGTGCCTGAAGTGAAAATTCTTCATCTTTCTTTGTAAACCAAAATACATACATACATCACCTATACAAAGTTCAAGTGAAAACGAGGGAAATTCCGCAAAGTTCCGTTGTTGCTTTTGTGTATCATTCCTGGAAGAGTTTCTCTGAATTTCCGAATTCACTGTAATATCTACATTATACACATATATACAGGTTTTTGGCCGACACTTCCTGAATTAAGAAAAGGAAAAGAGAGAGATATATATAAGTACTTATGCATTATGTATAATGGACGAGCATTTTTTGTCGGGGGTGTGTGTGTTGTGAGTGGAAAAAATACATATAAAACAAGCTATATAAACGCACACTTCAGTTGACTGCAGCTTCAACATCGCCAAGTAGTTTTTCATTCCGATTCCTCAAGGAGGAAAATACCCAAGATAGCAAAGCTAAGAGTCTGTACCACACATGCACACAAGCTTTTCCCACTTTCTCTTTCTGTACATTCTTCCGACATGATCTGACTTTACTTAAGTGTTTTACAACGGCCATTACATTACATCCCATTACTTTCCATGCCTTTTCTCTCATTCCACTGTCGTTATACACTCATTCTCTTAAAAGGAGGAGGAAGCCAAGAAGCATGTTAGTACGTAGAAAGTGTGCCCCAAAAAGCCTTTGGCGGCTCACGGCAAGCAGAGGGAGAGTCGGAAAAGTGCATAGCATTGGAACTGTATCAGCTCATCATCGTCATTATTATTATTACCCCCAGCTTCTTTTTTGTATTCTTGAAGAAAATTGTATTCATGATGATGATGATGTGTGATGAGGATGATATGATGCCGACGAACAACGACACGATCGCTGCGTGTGCACCTTAACTTGAAATAATAAAAAGCATATTGTAAAAGTAGCAACGTTGTCCTCCGCTTTCTCCTTTCTTCCTCATTTCATTCAACGAAAAGTTTCATTGCCCCAAAGTCCTTAGGCACTTTTCTTGCTGCTCCAGTACATCTTAAAATCATTGCCCATTCCATTCCACTCATCTGGTATCATTAGGTTATTATTACACGTCCATCTGCTAGCATAAATTTATTCTGCTACGTCTTGTGTGTGTGCGCTGTGCGAATGGAGTGGTATAGCTTTTCATGAGCCATTCAACATATTGACTAAAACACCCTTGCAAAATACGGAAAGAAAATGAGAAAAAGGAAATGTGACATTAGCATCATCGTTATTCCGCCATTGTTATGGAAGGATTCTTCCCTTTTACAACCGAGAGTCTGTCAGTGTAATTAAAGAAAAGACGACAAGGGCATCATGCCAGGCATTTGCAATCAGTCTCTGGGAGTCAGTTAGAGAATGAGTTTTTTCTAAGAGGCTGCTGTACAATATGTAACCAGTATACTCGTTCAGTATGCGCCCATCTTATGATTATATTCTTTCACAGCGACAACAAAGGAAGGAGTATTATATTCTCCTTTCTTTTTTGTCAGTTTCTGAAAGCCATTATTTGATTCGTTACAATGCCCTGTAGGGAGATCAGCTGTGTGTTTGTGCTCGTGAAGAAAATGAAAGCCACACTCATTAAAAGAATGACATTATGATGCTTCCGTCTTTTACTTCCCGAAAAGAAAACGATCCAATCTTGCGATCACGCGCTCGCATCTTGAAAACTCAAGTTACTATATGCTATGCTTTTCTCCGAGACTTCGAGTTTCACAAATTCTGTGTACAAATAAATGTTAAGTACATATATCCGGCGCACGTTGTCTTGATTGACATTTTATGTCGTTGTAAAAAGTGAAAGGAACTTGCTAAATCTGCAATCCAACTTTTGTTCGTGCTAAACAGAGGTACCAGACGGCAATCTGGTCATAATGATCGTTTTATTATCACTCCAAAAACCTTTAATTGCTTGGACAATCTAATGATACTTTCGTAAAATATTAAGATTTCCGTGTGTCTCAAGTCGGTTTTAATTTAGATGGCACACTTGTGTGTACCGATATGCTAGAGAGTGAAAGCAAGTATTAGAAAAATTGGACATTGGAGAGTGCATAATAGACGATTTAGTGATGGACTGGAGAGTTGTGATGGTACTTCGTGTGTCCCTCCGTCGTCTCTTTCGTACGTAATAATAATGTTATTAAACAAGTTTAGCTTGCTGAGTCAAATGCATCGTCATGAATCCTACACCACATAGTCACTTCACTAGTTGAGTAATTATAATCGGTATAAGGTACACATACAATCCATAATAACTATATACGCATAACAAGTGCATATATTTCTCACAGGCAGTTATTTCCTTCTCTCGCGTTGCTTCCTTTTTGCTTGCTGACTTTGTTGGATGGTAGGATACAAACCATAAATATCTACTCACACCGTACTGGCTTTGGTAAAAGGAAGAAGTGGCTGAAAGAAAATAAAAATAAGAAAAGTCGCTCGTGAGCCAGTGCGAGAAGGGAAGAAGAAGGATGCTTTATTACCCTTTTGAACAGTTGTAACGAGCCATTATGGTACACTAGATTAGATTTAAGACCAATCTCGTGTAATCCTCCATGCTTTTCTCCTGTTTTTATTGTCTGTCTTGACAAAGGTAGATAAGTGTATTGTGTTGTATTATTTGTGTCGTTCTTCTTTCGAGAAAGTTTTGTATGGGTACACGTTCATATCGTCGAATAATATGCTGTACAGTGGTGCAGAGTGGTGTACCCTTCTTGCTTTGCTGCTGCAAACTCGGGAGAACAAGTTGTACCAATAACGCGCATTGCAATAACATCGCTGAAATTACATACAGCAAAGTGTAGTAGTCAAGTGGTGTATACACCTAATGTATGATGCAAGACTTGTGTACTTTACTTCTTTTCTAGTGATATTCCTGTTTTGTGATGTGGATATTGCACTTCATGTTCCCGTTTTCTCATTCTTTCATAACTAAAGAATGCTTGTGTATACAAAACCGGAGCCAAGAAATAAGAAGTTTCTCCCTATTGTCGCGAGTAGAAGAATGCGTAATATGTAATAGGAATCAGAACTAAAGATCTAGCGACCCGTGAAGTCGAATAATTTTTCATCCTTTTCTCCCCTTTTACTTCCTTGCCTTACTCTTGCCATGCATTATATATTATCGTGTAGTGTATATATCTCTCATTTATTTTCTTGTTCAAGGATAAAGTAGAAAAGTTTGGTGAAAACTGTAATTTCTTAAGTTGGTACAAGCAGCACACAGCAAGGAAAGTCGAATTGTGCTAGCATAACAGTAAGTCAAGCTTGTGTGAACGGGCTACTCACGTTTCCTCTTTTTTTCTACTCTCTGCAGTTTGTTTTCAGTTTTTAAGACTACGCACGAAACCTGATTACATCACGTGGGTTTAGTGGGCGATAAGTAATCATGTACATGCTTAACTCTCTATCAGCGAATTTCACGGTGTTTTTAAACATAATATCTTAACTAATCTGTGAAGTTTACGTGAAGGTATTTTTAAAGTATAGCACCAAGTAAGCCCAGGGATTTTTCGGAATATGTATAGCCGCAATGGAAATTATACTAGCTGACACAAGTATATTATATGGGTCGTATTTTCCAGCTCAGCTATCGTCACATTTTGTCTTCTTTATTGGTGATAACAAACACGACGACTACGTAACTTTTGCTAGCCTCAGGGGAAATACTTTTTTTTTCAAAGGAGAAGCGGCTATACAGAATTGTTAGTTAAGCTGAAGAAGATATGGGTTTATATAAAAGGTTGACTGCCACTTACAAACTGAGAGGAATAAGTACCCCTTTTTGGATGGCAGAATCAAGTGGGTCGTTTGTGGCTTCTTAATTTCATTCCCTTTTATTTTTGTTGCCCAAAAATGTTACTGCAGGGAAGAAAGCACTAAAGCTTAAAAATGCATTAGGGTCTTGTGATGTGTACAATATTTAAGTTGTATCAACTTTCATTTCACTCAGTGATGACGACATGGCTAAAAATCAACTATTTTCACCACTAATTAAGAAAGATAAATGAATCAACTTAAGCCACATGTTTTCATTTACAAGCTTGATGAGTTTGTAGAGGGACCCTCGTTATTCTCCCTTTTTTACTACTTTTTGAATAAGCTAAAGAAAGTCTCAGTTTCCATTCAATGAATCAAATGAAAAGGCTGTTGAACAAAGGAAAGGATGTAGTATCATGCCATATTATACAGAAAATGCAGCTTCTAAAACACATTCGTGCCCAATTTTTCTACTTATAAAAATGCTGCTTTCAGAGCCAATCTATGAAAAGTTTTTAAAACGCTTTTTATGCTGCCGCAGGAAGCTTGATTACTTAAAGAGAAAAAAAACTACCCAGCAATATTAAAAAGTTTTTCAAAGATTGTATATTTAACATTGGTAAAGAATTCCAGTATACACATAAGCGAGAACACTATTGACTAATGAACTTTTCTTATTGGAGTGAAATGTACATATAAATGTATAGTAGTTTTAAACTGATTGTCAATACCAAAATTAGCATTAAACTAATTTAGTGACAACACTAAAAGGATAAATATGGCGAAGCGGATACATATGTGTTTCACTAGCATTTGCGTAAAAGTTCCATTTGTCTTCCGTCTGGAATATATATGGGGAAAGCCAAATGGGAAGACATGCAATTAAAGATGCAAATGAGTAATATAAATACAATGAACTGATTAACAAATCACTTTATAGCATATGATGATGGGGAACAAGATACCCAGTCAAAAGCAGCTTTGATGGCCGCTCTGTTCTGGGCATTAATCTTAAGTTAGAAAGTAAAGATTGTAGATAGCATTAGATTGGTTACGAAAAGTCGGCTTGCATGTCATGGAGTACTTACATAAACCTTCTTAAAATGAAATATCAGTTTGGTCATCATCGACAAGTAGCCTATAGAGTGGCTAGAAAGTTGGAAATGTCAACTGGCTGCAAAACCATATACCTAAGCCACAAAACCTCTATATGAAGTGTTTTCTGCCCAGCAGTGAAGACGACGACACGACCATTACTTTTTATGAATCATTCACCATGCATCACATAATCGACTGAGTGGAGTAAAATATCCATAAACACTGTAAGAAACTCATTTTCTTACTCTTTCCAAAAAATGTAACATAACGCCCTTCTTGACTGCAGCATTACTACTGCCATTAGAATCCGAGCACGTAATGCAAAAGATGTAATATAGCCATTAGACAAGTCATTCCTTGCTCTGCTCGATAACTTGCTAGCATCGTAGAAAAAATGCATTTTCGAATGTCTTGCTGAAGAACCCCCCAGCACTTATATCAAGATTATTATCATCATCAACAAGGTCCTCCGCTACCGACACAAAAAATACTGCTATTGCGTTCCCGTCTGCCTTCCCCATTACATAATACTACATCATATCAAAACTACACAATATATTTTTCTGTTCCTAGGAAAAAGGGAAAACATTTTTCCGTATTTCTTTTATATCCACCAGCCTGTGGAGAAAAACGATGAAAAATAGAGAAAAGATAGAAAAAGTTGGAAGATCAGCGTATGTACTTTGAAAGATGCACGCAGACTGATATACTTTTTTGATGTACACTTCAATGTACATACAGATATGCGTGCGTACATAATACTGTACACTTAACTAAAGCAGCTTTTTTACGTTCAACCCACCCAGTCACGAAATGATGGAACTTCACTTGACTTTTGGCCGGGGAAATCACATTTCAAGATCTCACTGTCTCAGAGAGCGTAAATTCACAGGACTTTTCCTTCAAGAAATCATCCTCGTCAACAACAGAAAGTTCCTCGTCTGTCTCTTGCTGGGTATTGGATCTATGAGGAGAGAGTTGCAGCAAAGATGTAAATCCTATTTAAACAAGTATCTCCCTTTCTCAAGTACTTTCTCTCTACTTTCACGCTTTTTTAGTCTCGTGCTTTCCATATCACGCAAAAGAAGTGATATTATTATTATTTATAAAAAATGAGAAAGAATATAATAATAATTGAATCCGACACGAGAGGATGCGTGGAAGTAGTGTTAAAAGTACAGAAAGGAAGCAGTGAGTGAAAACTGAAATGAATTAATGCAGACTTTCACGGGATGTCGTGGGGAATTCTTTAAAAGTCTTTTTAAAGGAAAAGTCCCGTCCTATGACCCTCGCCGGTTTAATGCCAACTTTACTTTTCTTCTTGTTAAATAATGGCTATACTATACCATATCATCATTATCTATAACATGGTATTCCCCTCCCAGTTTTCATCCTTCTTTCCCAGACAATATTCGTTTCTAAAACACTCATCGATGTGATTAATGTCAGATACAGGAATACAGCGAGCATGGGTGTATATAGTAAGCTATTTCTTAACGTAGCAGTACGCAGTTGTGGATTTGAAAGGAGTGAGCTTTCTGAAGTGGTACGATGTGATGTGGATTATTCATCCAGCAAAATAATTTCGAACTGTTGGTAATCTTTACTTTTACAACACGACCACATCAATAAGAATAATATCAAAGCATAATTTGTTAAAAATCTCAAGTGGTTCACGGACGGTGGATGTTTGCATAAAACTCTTGAGTATCATTCCTTTGATGACGATGATAAGTCAGACTCAAGATGCAGAAAAAATTAGCTCAATAATTTTTCATATAAAATGCAGTAATAATATGAGTAATTTTTATGAGTTTAGTGTCGTTTCATACTACTTGCACATTATTGTATCATAAACGAGAGTTCCAAATACCTTTATTTAGTTTTCTACTACAGATTATATAGTTATTATATCATTGCGCTGTTGGCAATGTCGTACTATTTGGCCATGGCTCATAAGTCTCAAGAATTTAGGAATTTCCTTCCTTTTCCTTCCAGCTAAGCAGTTAAGATCATGGTTTCGTCTCATTTATTTCCCTTGCCTTACACAAATGGATGTTTGATTTTGAAAAATGTTGGTGTGTGGGAATCTCCCGTTTGCAACGATGAACCGATCATTCATTTTTCTTCTTTCACATTAGGCCTCATTCATGTCGCTCCGTTTCTACCTCCTTCATCTCTCGGCTGCCTTTATTTTTCATTTCAATCAAACACTTTACTCTATCCTCCTTTGCTAACTTTTTGCATGATTACACGCGTGATACTGCTAGTAAACATGCATAGTATATGTACATTTATGGTTAACTTCATGCAAAGTATAGACACTAGAAAATAGGGATATGCAAGAATGTATACAGGCAGGACCATCATTTTCTACTTTCACTCATCGTATACTATTTACTTAGTCAATATATATTGGGAAAAGAAATGCACAGCTCCATATGATATATTGTTCAGCCTCTTGGAAGATAGGTAAAGAGAGCGCAAGAGTTCAATAAAAATCAGTTTAAAATGAAGAATAAACAGCCTAGGGATGCACTGATTTCCCGGAGAGATTAAAGGATTTTCTATCTTATTCCTTCCACTTTCTTACCTCTTACTTCGCTGCCACCACACACCCCACCATGTATCCAATATACCACCACTTTTACATTACATCACCCTTGGCCCCTTTTATTCTTTATTCTTATTCTGGAATAATAATAATGATGGGAAATCTTCCAGCCTATCGAGATTCAACACGAGCGAATGGAGTGAGTGCATATCTTGCATTTATTGTTGATAGATGCGGGCTCCTCTCTAGCAAACGACCTATTGAAAGGAATTTCGTCATGATCTAGTCTAAAGAAAATACTACCTTCTTTAATACCACAGTGTATATTCTGATATATAGCTTACCTTGCTCTCTTCCTTGTTTGCCTCCTCAATTCAGGCCTTCAAATGCGTTTATTGAATACATGAATTTACTTAACGTATATCTGTCCTCGTGATACTGACGATTCTTGGATAAATTGGGAGAAGGAAACTCTGAGAGTATCTTTTGGGATTTTATTTTTCACAGGAAATAAGAAAATACCACCCTTGTCTTGTGCACGAATTTATCCCTTCACTTTTTACATCAACGTTTGCACTTGCTGCTGCTGCTGCATATCCATACTACTTTACGCACATACTACATGTATGGAAATTTTGTTAGAAATGTGTGTGCATTCCTCTTAATATCGTTCGTGAAAGTTCCTGGGTTTCTATTCTTTTACTAGTACATGTTGTTTGCAACTTGCATAAGAGAATCGAGATGAGGGTTTTAGGTGCAAAGCATGGGTTGTTTATATGCTCACATGACTTGATGAAAATCTACTGCAACATGAATAGACACGACTGGAGAAACTTCACATTTTTTACGTTTCTACGATTTATTTTCCCATGCTCTATTTCCTATGAATATCTCTCTCTGAATATTACGCAGCAGATGTGCTTTGTGTGCATTTGGCCGTTATTGCAATCGTACAAACAAAAAAGGAGATTTGAATGTGTATACACAAAAAAGGTACAGGATAGAAGGAAAATCATACGGATATTTGTATGTGTCTAATCTTTGTACAAAATACAGTTGCACAAATATACATTCAGTAGGCAGACAAGTATAAGCAGTATATTTGCATAGTGATTTAACTTTTATAATATGTTGTTCTTATACTAAAAGAAATATACATTTTGTTCTGTTATGTACACGGTTATATCGAAGCAGCAGCAGACAAAAGGGGAAATCTTAAGGAAATCAAAGAAAAGGCGAAAGAGACTTTTGTTAAGAACAAACGTACCGTAACCTGACATGAAGTGCTGAATCCCCTCTCTCGTTGTGTCAGTTATTTGGTACAACTATATCCATATCATCAGCCAGTGCGTGAAATGTTGTGTATACATATGAATGAAAGAAATGAACAATTTCATGAATGTGTGTATATAAATGGAATGCTGCGTGTTTACAAGAGGAAAGAGAATAACTATTATTTTTCATATCGCCATGCTGTGTGTATTTTCCCATTTACCATTTGCAACATATTATTATACATTGGTGCGCGCAGAATGTCTCAGAATGAGCTAGTCTTGCTATTCACTTGGCATAAAACTACATAGGCACTAGGCACATTGGAATTTTCATCTTGAGTGCATGCAAAGCTAAAGTAGTGCAGGGGTAGGGCTACGACAACAACACGATGAAACGGAAATTCAAGTCCTTCACTTTTTTTCTCTTTCTCCAAAGAAATCTACAATCTTATAGTATTAGTATTCAAATGTATTAAAACTGTCGAAAACATATAGCGAAAGCACACAAAAACGGTCTCCTCACATGCCGGCACATATGCTGAATCCATTTCTGTATTTGTGTACGGTTCTCAATTTACTCTTGTTGACATTGTCCTCTCTGCTCGTTCTCCTTACAATATTAGGTTATACTGTATGCTGTCACATGGTAATAAGCTTGATAGAAGAAAAGGAAAAGTCGGATATATGGGCTATGCATTATAGAATAGTCCCAAGGCTGAAGAATTGAACAGTTGTTGACAGACTTTATTATTCGCTTTTATTCCATCAACAAGCGTTACTTTCTGCCATTATTATTTCCTTTGCTTTTATTCAGAGACCATTCTCATTCTTTCATGAAGAACGGCATGAATTTTTCTTTTCCGTTCATGTTGGTCCATTCTGAAAATGAAAAATATTCTACTCAGATGACAGTCATTCATTCAATCGAATTTCCCTTGCCATTTTTACAGTGTTATAAGAGAAAGGGGTGAAAGCTCGGATTAAAGAAGGAGGCATGATGACTAAAAAAGGATACAACAACGTGCTTAAGCAAAAAAGCGAGAATACAATGTCTAACAAAAAATGAGCACAAAAAAACTAGAGTGAGGAGAGTATATAGCAATTCTCATTGTCGAAATTGATATGAATTGTACCAACCGAGAAACGCCACGATCTCTCCATGCACTCATATCTTTAGTACAGTAGCAATTGAGGTGGATGTCCAACCATCTGTTCTTCTGTGTCGTGCCTTTTTTGAAGGCAAGTGCAATGGTCAAGTGTCCTACTTCCTGAAAAGAGAAGGATCATTCTTTCCTTAACTAGTCGCGTCATTCAAAAAAGGTTCATTTATGTTTAACCCTTTAAAAGTTGTAGATAGATACTTTTGTAGTACTCTGCTACTTTCTCATGCCAGCCCTCTACATGTACCTATATGGAATACGTTTACAAAAGAGCTATGAGAAAAAATGGCAACCAATTTGGCCGTTTCCCCGCAGTGGGAATATTATACATAAAAGCCTGACTTAGAGTGTGCTGCATGTGCGAAATAGACATATAAATCTGAAAGATGTGTAGAGTAAGTGTGTAGTGAGAATGTATACAAATACATACATACTGGGGTATATAATACATAGGCAATAATGTACTTGAGATTTTTATGGACAATACCCTCGTGATATGGTGGGCTTTCCCAACTGTCACATGGATTTTGCTTCACTCTTCACGATATTCTCATCAGATTGGCCTTTTTGTATTGTGAACAAAGAAGGAGCCTCCGATAAGTGCCTACACTCACACTGACAAGTCGGAAAGAAGCCAGAACAGAAGGGAAGGAATGAGCGAAACAAGGTTTTATTCTGTCAGTAATCGGTTACGTTCTTGGTTTTCACCAAGACACATCTTCATGCTGGTGCTACAGACAATCTGTTATTATCACTGTCATGCATTGTCTATTTCCACTTGCTGATATATAGAATTCGTCAAAATAATACTGTACTGATACGTCCAAGTTGGTTTTTTCAACCGACTTTGTATCTCCAGATGCATTAAAATTGTACATGTTTGGTGGTAGAGCGGAGGGAGGAAGACATCAATAACAGAAAGCTGCCGACAGTAGGAATGGGCGAAATACAGATTTTTTTTCTTAGGACTAGATGGCAAGGCTCTATCAGTCACATTCTATTCAGGATGAATCCAAGTGCTTTCCTTTCTTCTTCACTAGACAAGGGAAATGATACTTGATAGTTGTGACTTTGAAAAATGCCGTTTCGTATGCACCAACCTACAAAAATATTACTTTCCTTTGTAAAGCTACACACTAAGATCGTAAAAACCTGCAACTTTCTCTGTACTTCTTTCTGAAGATATGCATCATTACATTCCGCTCCTCCTTTTGTTTATATTTTCGTAAAAACTTGTGGGTTTTTCAGCATCCTCTTTCATTTCCCTACTTGATATTGTAGAAAAACTATGTAAATATTCAAACAGGCACCACGACCACTTACACCATCACTTTTTCATTAGTAGAATTCCTTGTTTACTAAAACTCGAAAGATACTTTTCCACCGCAATCATTTGGATAGAGAAAACCTTGGAGTATCTTGTAGGATTTGCAGATGCACATGCACGGATACAAATAAAACTACATACGAGAACGTATATAATATCAAAACACGTTTAGCGGTTTCTTTTATGATTATCTATCCGTTGCAAGCAACAAAAGATTTTTGGCTCCTCATTACCGAATTTTTGTTTGTTGTCTACTCAAGAATGTATGTACTTTCTTTAATTTACTTTCTCCTGTCCGTTCAAGTATCTAGCGGGTATACATCGTACATTGTACAGTATTGGAAGTGATTGGTTGTACATGAGTTGGTATTAATAAACGTCCCCTCTGTGTATGGCAAAAGGAAGAGGTTTCTTACATTTCAATGTTTTTGTCTGTTTAGATGTTGAACTGACTGATATAGTCGAAGGGGTGGATTGGCGTATGGAACATCTGTAGTGCATATGACATGAAGGTGCATATGCTAGTCTTCCCATGATTCCAGATGTAGTATTTTATTTGTGTTTTATTTTGGTATTTCCTCTATTTACGTCCTTCCTTCTACAAAAGTAACAAATGACCAATGCAATGCAAGACTAGGAGAAACAATACAATAGTACTGCGGGCTACGGTTGCATTTCTGCATCTTGATGTAGTCTTGTATTTTTGCGAATTCGTTATACCCTAGGTAATACGGTTGGATGTTTTATGGTCGACTGTATGTGTATCTCTAATCTTCTGCAATGTTAGAATATACATACATACGACCATGTGTTTTCTCATCCAACGCTTCCTTTATCCCATGACTAGCCTGGCTCTGCATACATGTTATTTTCATTTTTCTTGCCGTTTCTCTAGGTAGGTAGGTATATTGGTTCTTAGGAATTTATGGTTGCTTCCTTTATTACTTTAGACCCTGCT
>JAHZMV010001238.1:0-17607 GCA_027743765.1 Coecobrya sp. COE2 | reverse complement strand
GCTGGTGCACACAGCATCCTCAACAGCAGCGGCTCTTCTTCACCATAATCCCATCAACCATCATTATCATCTCATCATCCTCCTCATTTCATTCTCGACAGTATCAAAATCCATTTATTTTCACGCATCATATGTCTGTCTGCTCATTGGTCTGGTCGGGGTTGGAGTTTCGTCAGTTTTTGTCATCGGCAAGTTAACAGGTTACACAAACAAGTGTACCACATTCCCCCCACGGAAAAAAAGTAGGACTCACACTCGCCCTGCTACTGTTACAAAAAAGGTATAATACCTAATTATTCTATAAAAACAGAACAATAAGGACAATCATGTAAATTAGTTAATTGTATAGACAAAACATTTTTGGAACTAAACCATACACAAAAAGCGTGTACAAAATTATATCATGCATATGCTCACGAGTAGCTACAAAAATGGAACCACTTTCTCTCTATTTGAGTAGGCACTGTCGACTACATACTGACCTTTGGAGTTATTGATTGAAAAGGGAAATTTGTAGTAAACAGGCCTAATATGAAAGAAAAACTAGTCTAATATGAGACAAGATTGATTGTGCAAGCAATAAAAATTCCATGAATAGCAATAAAACAATTTCCTTGTAAAAACAGTACAATAAATGGGCCATGCAAAATAGTCGGAAAATTAGTGTTTGAGACAGATAGAGAGAAAAAGGAAAACAAGAGAGGCATTGTCTATTATTGTGCCGTTACCGTTTGTGTGTTTTTGAGTGATATGTGAAGTAGGAGAGGAGAGTGTGTGCTAAAAATAGGGCAAATTGAGTTTTTGAAGCTTTATACCTAATTGACAGCTTTCTAAGAAAAAAAACTTTTGTTATATTTGTTCTTGAGAGCCCACTTGTAACACATATTATATACTTATTGTAAGGTAACGTATGAGAAAATTTCATGGGTTTTGAAGAACAATCGGAAAAAATAATAATAATTTCTTTTGAATGATTTTTTTTGTAGAAAACGAGCTGGAAGGAGTAGTTGAGTGACATGGCATCAGCCTTTCCAAGTGGCAGCTCTTCTGCTGCCTCTACATCCTCGGCCGCCTCCAGTTTTCGAAACGCCGTGAGGGAGGATGAAGATGAATGGGATGCTCAAGGCTCCCCGGGCCCATCCATCTTGGATCATTCCTTTGCTGGAATGGAAAGTCATGACTTGGCAGAAGCTTTAGCAAATCAACCGGGAAAGGTTTACTTTTCAGTGGAAACGATCCTGGCTCCGAATAATTCTCTCCTGACCATTCCGGATAGTGTCGCCCGGTATAGGAACCTTCGTCAGTTGGACGTGTCGAATAACCAACTAACAGAGTTTCCAGACTGTATAACGTACCTTGTAAATCTCAAAACAATCTCTGCTCGGAATAATCTCTTGGAAGAGAGTAGCTTTCCAAAGAATCTACAACGGTTAACTCGGCTCACGGAATTGAATCTGAGTGGCAATTTGCTGTCCAGAGTTCCTGTTGAAATACTCGAAGCTACATCCCTCCAAATACTCCACTTGGGAGGCAATAGGATTTCAAATGTTCCCACTGGAATACGTGCTCTCAAACAACTTGAGATTTTGTATCTGGGAGGCAATGTCATCAACGAACTTCCCTTTGAAATCGGAGAGCTTACTCATCTCAAGGTCTTTGTTCTTTGTGACAATCGTTTGGAATCACTACCCGCATCTGTTTCAAATCTGAAGCAACTCAAGTCCCTTCTCCTTCATCGAAATTGTATTACGGCTTTACCTGTAGAGTTGATTAAATTGAGGAATTTGTTGGAGGTAAAATATCAAAGGACAATGTGAAAATTGTTTTCTCATCTTTCCAAGCCTATTTGTTCCAAGTCTTTTATTACTTTATTTTCTATTTTCATAAAAATGTTACATTGTTTTTTCCCTACAGTTAAGCCTAAGGGACAATCCGCTGGTAAACAAATTCGTACGACAAATGATGTATAATCCGCCTTCGTTATTGGAAATAGCAGCAAGAGCCATCAAAGTAAAAAAGGTACCTTTCTCCAGAAACGATCTTCCTGAGAATCTTGTCGACTACCTGCGCTGTGCTCATCAATGTGTCAATCCTCGTTGTAAAGGTGAGTATAAAAATCAGTTCATAAAAATCTCACATGACATGCTTTTGTCACAGATAAAAAATAATCAAGGTGACGCAAATAACGAAAAAGGTGATAAAAAGCCTTTTTAATGATATCGAAAACGGTCAAATGTGACGCAAAAGATAAAAAAGTGGTGCGGTTGAATATATAAAAGATCGATTTATGTTAAAAGCTAATAATAAAATATCATACGCCTCACTGATTGAAATTTTGTTTACCTTGTCATGACATGTATTTTAATTGGATATTTTTATACAGGTGTGTATTTTGATGCCAGAGTGGAAAGAATTCGAAAAGTTCTCCTGGGTTAGTTTGTGCAAAAATAAGTACTTTAACAACACGGGAACCCAACGAAGAATTTATGCTTTCTCGGCTTCGTCAGATGCATGCTATTAATGCCATTAACTGTGCTGAGTCCAGGGGAATCACATTAAAATGGGATCATCTTAATATACATTGTCATATAAAGGATTGAGTTTTTGTATGTGTGTATGTTTTTATATTTTCCTATGTATCTTCCGCAGGTATGGCAATTTCATCGTAAATGTGTAAAAAAAATTATCGAGAACCAAAACTGTATTAAAATATAATAAAGTTATCGTAGCTCTATTTTAAAGTAAACTACATCGTTTTTATTTAGAATGTCGTTTCCAGCCAAATAGAAAGTGTATCCATTTTTATATTGCTTTTACGTAGGTATACTCTTTATATAAATACCTGCGTCATATGTATAAAAAAAGAAATCATGAAGCAATTTCGTTAGTTGTGTGTAAACAACATCAATTCACAACAATATACTTTGTTACTTTCTATATATAAACTTGTATCATTAAAAATACTTAACGAAGGAGAAACTGAAGCCATGTTACATAATATTCTTCCTTAAATTACATAAAGTTTTCACGCATACCAAATCACCGTGTAATAATGATTATGAGCTGTGCTCACGGGTAATATATGAATTGAGTGCATAGTGTGCTCCATTTTCATTCCAGTAGCCCTCCGGAAACCTGCAAAGCACTTTCGTATTCCAAGCTCAAGCTTAGTCAACATGCTTGCTTGTTTACTATATTTTCACCTTCCTTTCCGTCTTATAATCTTTCTCCTTTTCACGATGGTGGCAGTATGAACACCTAGAACACCCTCGTGAATGTCGTGTTTTGTCCTCATTTACTCTTGGTTTCCTGTCAATGTCGCAGCGAACTCGTAATGTAATGTGTCTCGTTCCTAATAATATGAGCCTCCAGAAGAACGGGTTCTCTCTCTCTTTGCTCCACGTTTCCAGCAGAAAAATTATAGGAGGAGGACTGAAATGAACATGTGTCCCAGAAACTTTATTGGATTTCCGTTGTGAAAGTTTTTATACTGCTTTTACTCCTTCGATACAAGCCCACATTTTTCTATTGCACAATCATCATCCTTTCTTCTTTTCCCTGTGCAATTTTCTATACACAATAATGCAATAATGTTAAATCGAGAAAAAAAGCAGTCCAACATTCTCCCTCCGTGTATTATTATATGTTAGTTATTAGGTATACAAATACCTTGAAGCAATTTTTGCATCAATACACTTATAATTTTATACATTATATATTATGCATTTTTGGTATGTATTCATAAAATTGATAGGATTGACAAAAGTTGGGCTGTGTGTTCAAATGTTAGAAACTTTTTAAAATGTTTTTTTAAACTCAATGCAATCCCTTTCGTGATCCGGGTATTTATGGTAGTTTTTTTAAAGCCTTTGTTCATCAGAGTTCGCTCTGTCTCATTTCATAACACGTCACGTACATACAACAGCCAATTTATCCTCTATTCAGAATTTTGCATGCAAGTATGACACCTAAAATACATACTTTCTGCACTACCATAACTGTCCAACCTTTTATTAGACTATCAACAGGGACAACTCTATACATATCCCCAGCCACTTTTATTTTCTATTTTTTTTCGCTAGTCGCTTTCACTCAGAGCTTTTAGGTCAATACGCTTTATTTCGGGATTGAGCACGTAATACGTTAGGTGTACATAGTACCTATATGAACGATTCTCTGTTCCTTCAAGTAGGCTAAAAACTCCTTCAAAATAGTGTTTTAACAGATCAATCAATCAGTTAAAAAACTACCTTTTGCGTGCTTGTCCCTCAATGAACCTTTTTTTCTCTTTGAAAAAAGTTGTTTTGCCCGTTTCAGTCCCTATATATCTTTTCTTTCTTTTGAAAAGAGAAAAAAATCTGAATCCGGTTTTATCAAGCTCAAAAAAATAGAAAATAAAANGTACCTATATGAACGATTCTCTGTTCCTTCAAGTAGGCTAAAAACTCCTTCAAAATAGTGTTTTAACAGATCAATCAATCAGTTAAAAACTACCTTTTGCGTGCTTGTCCCTCAATGAACCTTTTTTTCTCTTTGAAAAAAAAGTTGTTTTGCTCAGTCCCTATATATCTTTTCTTTCTTTTGAAAAGAGAAAAAAATCTGAATCCGGTTTTATCATGCTCAAAAAAAAATATGCATGACTGTGTATGACTATTTAATAGAATATATAACTAAACTCGCACTCTTTTTATTTGCTTCCATCCATTCTATCCAGTCGTCCATCACTCTCAAAACTAATCTGACTAGTAAGGAGAAAGGACAGCAGAGCTTTCACTGCCAATATTATGAAGAGAAAAGGTCAGGCCAACTGGTGCGTCCGTGAAAGCACACTGTTGTATTCCTTTCTGTATATCACTTTTGTGTTTTCTACAGATTTCTCACACTTCAAACTTCAGCATTGACAATGAAACGAAACGAGTAAGTTTACCATTGTATGCCAAAAGGAGCAAAGGAATCTAAGAAAAATAAATCAGACCAAGTAGAACAGAAGCAACATTTGCTGCAGCAGTCATCCTCAACTGGCCAAACAGAGAATGATGAAAGGGAGCTCTCTATTTTTTCTTCATCCACCACCACCAACAGAGAAAAAAAGGAAAACTCTGGGTTCCTTTAGATATTGATTATTTTTCTGCAACATTGCAGCTTTGAGAACTGGCAGGAGTAGCATTCCATTCTCCATTCCACCAACGCCAACACTCTGCCGCGCCAGTGGTGGTGCCTCCGCCACGAGGTTACTTTTTACGTTATGTATAGCCGAATGTAACCGCCTTTCCCGAGTGTTGAAGCCGAAGGGAGGAAACGCTACTTATGTAGGTTCCCTGCGTGTGTTCCTTTCTCTTATCTCTTCACCGAAATTTAAGTTTCTGTTTTTGTTGTAATACAAAGCTTGGTTAAAACGAGTTGGTGGCGGCAGCGGTCCAGTGCCAAACACTGGCTCACTCACTCTATAAGGCTTTCCCCACTCAACATTGTAGTTACAGGCCCTTGCGATGAGATGATGATGATGGTAAATGCAGGAGTGTTGTTGTTATATACCGTTATTTCTGCTTGCTACTATTATGAGTTTTTAACAAAAACGGTTCTCTGACGAGAATCTGTGTGTATGTAGGATAATATGCACACTAGAAAATAAAGGGACGTGTAAGCAGAAGTGGCATTCACGGCATGCGACCATGCATGCATACATATTATTATTATGGCAATTCTCCCGTCTCCTTTCCCTTCACAGAGCAGAGGCATGGAAAATGTTTTCAGTGCTAGACGTAGCATGGATGAATGTTGATAATATGATACTGAGCCTTTTCCTCTTGTTCAAAACTATACAGCACCACCACCACACATACGGCAAAGCGATGGTGAAAGTGAAAGCGAAACTGGGAGCGTTTGGTGGCTGGTGCATAGAAAACAGGAAGCTTTGGGTCTCTGAGCCATGCTCTTTTTTTTCTTCCATCAGAAACTCATATAGAATTTGCACGCATAGTGCTATTGTAGTACGTGCTAGCGACTGCATGGCCTGAATGTGTGTGTGTTTCATTCCTTTTTCTCTTCTCTTTCTCCCGCTATAGTCGGTTAAGGCTTTCCCGTCTGCGTGTATGTAGGTGCTTGTGCTGGGGAAAGCAACAACAAGACGATATTAGAGTACCATTAACCATCCCAGTTCAGTCAGTTGTTGTTGAGTAGCTTTCAAAGTTACTTGGGTACTGCTATTTTTCTCTCTCCCGTGTGTGCATTCATTTCTTTGCTTACATTTTATTCCTTCATCTCAGGCTACCTATACGACCAAAAAGTGTCCGACAACATACAACGTTTTCATCTCTGTTGGAAAAAAAGTTAAGTAGAAAGTGTAGGAGTTGAGTTTTGTGCATTGGTCATATTATATACACCGTCTAAAGTTGGATCTTGGGTACTCTTGCCGCTAATTCAACCACTGAGGAATTGAGAGAAAATTCAAAGTTTAGCCATTTCCCAATTCCGTAAATGGCAAATGTTATAGAGTACTTATCATCGTGTTAGAAAAATTGCTAATTCAACCACTGAGGAATTGAGAGAAAATTCAAAGTTTAGCCATTTCCCAATTCCGTAAATGGCAAATGTTATAGAGTACTTATCATCGTGTTAGAAAAAATCATGTAAATAAATAAATAACCTAAAGTTCCAGTGAAAAGCTAAAAAAAATTTGCTTGTGTTGGAATATTATTATACGTTTGAACGTGAAACGAAGGCGAGATTCAGTCGTAGCACAGCTTTACAAGCCTTAAAACGTGTATATTCCCTCCAATCCACACCCAACATTGTACATTCATCGGTTTTTGGTTTCATCCACTTGATATCACAGCCTGAAGCCGTAGTAATTTTGGTGTATCCACATTATTATCACTACCATCATAACAATGCCTGAGATTGCAGCACTTTTCGCCACTGCCAAAGAACAGCTCATTCCTTTGGATGGACGGAACAAAGGTAAAAAAAATTGGAAAAGACTTCCTTTGATATTTTCCTTGTTGATCTGTGCCGTACCGTAACGTGCGGGACGGACAAGTACGTACCTACATATTATACAGCTTACTCTTTTGCCACTCTACCTTTTGACATGATTTATCAAATTGACTGTTTATTGTGAAAGGTTAGGATGAATTGGTAAAGAGGTGAAAGGAAAAATAGCTTTATATATTGCGGACGCGTGTGTGTGTGTATATTTTAACAAAACAAACCTCAAATCTTACCACACACGCCGCCAGCCAGCAAAACTGGAAAAAGCAATGTATAGACATGCATAAAAGAAAATAGAACGGAAAACCGATGCATGAGGAATTGCTTTATCGCCTCGTGTTACTTGAGTTACTTTTGTTGTGTGTCTATTACAATTTTGTATGGGTGCCATGTTCGGATTCGGTAAATATATAATAAATAAATTATGCCATGTTTGTCCTCGTGAACCCTGTGGAATCAAAAAGGCAGTCGTAACACGGGATAAGTAAGGTTCTTTATACATATTTTAGCAATCCAGTATTTTGGGAAGTCAGCCATAATAATAATAGAATTCCATATTCTCATTTTGTTAAACTGTTATACTGTTACACCTATACACCTAACCTATGCCAAATTTTTGATTCTTGGTAATCCTGTTATAAAACTTGCATAAAACGGCATGCTCCATGGGTTTTTTAAACAGCTCACGACAATAAATAAAATAATAATATCAAATAACGAATCACATCCCATTTTGCTGTCACAGACAAGATTTTCTCTGTGCGTGTGCACATACTCTTGTTATATAAATGTACAGAACGTACGTATTCCATAAATAAAATGTTATCATCGTCATCACCACTACCACACAATGGAATTTTAATCAATTTTCTAGTATCATTCATGTTCATGTATGTTTGTATGTGGCAAGTGTGGATTGCTTTATGTGCATATATCTTTCTCTCGCTTGCTTTCCTGCACCATTCTGTGTGGTAGTTGTTTTTAAGGTTCATTAATATTCCAGACATATTCTCGAGATTTACTTGGGGAAAGTCTCCCTTACTTGGGGCACATCAAAATAAAGCATGTATGCATAGAAGTGCACTTTTCCTCCAATTTCAGAAGTCACCCATGTATGTATACTATCAAAGATTATATTTTGTAATATACCCAATGTGTATTTTGTGGATGTGACTGCACACGATGTGTGTAGGCACATAAATATTTCTATAACTGTAATTTTCTCACATTTATCCACACTCCATGTGTATACATAGTCGCGAGACAAACACAAAGTCACTGGGTTTTTCTCCTCTACGGAAAAGTCATCATCAGTTCTGTTGTAGTTGGTTGGATACAACATACAACAGAGGAAATCGTTTAGAATGAAAGGAAAAAGGAGTCATTCTTTCACATTATATGCATCCATTTTACTTGCTTGCCATCACCACACCCTCGTATTTTGCCCTTGAGAGAATTTTACGAGTTGACTTTTAATTCTGTTCGTTTCCTTTTTCCCAACTAGGAACGCTTTGCATTTTCCCTATCTCTCAAAGTCGTCTTTTTGGTTTGCTATTTGTGGTTACTTTCCCCATTGTAATCGACCAAAAAGTCATCGATGAAAAGTTTTCTCTATTTATAAGATGTAGTAAAAGATATTAGTGAATGTTATGTATACCTATTACTTTGGTAAGTACTTTTCACTTTTCTTCTTAAAATTTGATTTGTATCAAACTACATACCTACCTGTTGCGAGTGATAAACGTATTGCCAATAAATAATGCGGCATTTATGCCTCATACCCCATCGTGTAATTTAATTACGAAGTTTTCGCTCAGTGTCGAAAGGGCTTTAACGAGAAGAGAAAGAATCCTTGTTCTTTGTGTGGGTTGTATCTGGAAGCGTGTGTATGTGCAGTCAGGAGGCATAATAACAGGTGAAGGTAAAAGGTACATGGAAATGTCATATTATATAAATATCTAACTATAGTCAAAGACCCCCCGGATTCTCTAGACTTTTATCTCTGTTGTTAGTTTCCTATTTGTATACATCACACAAAAAAGTTTCAGTTATAATTACGTCTGCAGAACTATGATTGCTGAAGATGCAAGAAAGCATTATAATTAGTCTTCTTTTTTCCAAAACTGATAATAAGGTAAGCCTCTTTCTCATTAAGAAAGTTTATAAGAGCTTGTTATGAACTACTTTTTTAAGCAGAGAAAATTTTTAAGCTACTTTTCTACGAGTTTTAATGAGTTTGACATTATGACTCCCGTAAAAATTATTCAGAAATTTTTTATCTTTCATTTCATTGAATGTAATATTACTTTTGAAAAGATTTTCATAAGATATTAGCATTTGAATAATGAGCAGCTATACTTGCTGTGACCTAAACCAAGGCAAAAACATGTTGACGAACTACTCTATACATTTACCGGTGAAATGAGTTATAGGATGGATGGGCGCCCTGTTAATATTTCATGAAACAAACATGTTAAAAGACTGCTGCTGTTTTCCCCATTACCTCAACCTGACAGGATGCAGACCACCGAACTTTATACTCTTTTCTGACTGAGAGCCTGGCCATAAACTTAAGCAAGTTGCTTGCTCACTTCATCCGTCATTCTGAAAATGGGCCTGTGATACAAAGAGAGAAAAATGCGAGGGAAAACAGGAAAAGATGTATGAAGATTTCCTTGTTGTGTGAGAACCGAGATAAAGTTGTACCCCAAATGCATCCCATAGGTACATAAACGCTTTGTCACTATACTGAACTTAATATGACTTTGAAGAAGGGACAGAGGTGTGTAAAATTATAAGTTAGAAGTAGCATGCAGCAGCAATCGTCCATCTATACACACACTACAGAGGATGTAATAGCGCAAAGTTGATCTTTCATGGTGAACTTTTACTGTGGCGGAAGAGTAGAAAGCTTTACAAAGAAAGTGAAAGCAGGACCAGGACGGATTTCTGATTCCTGTTTAGCTTTTACTTACTTCGTATTCGTACCAACAAAAAGGCGGCTTTTCTCAACTCTAAGTGCTTCTCACTTACTATAGCTGTGCAAATGTGTGTGTGTGCGAAATAAACATATCAACAAGAAATGAAAATGCATGTAAGGTATTTTTAGTGGTAGTATAACAAGCCTTTTTGCGGACGGTGGTGGTTGAGCTGAACGAAATTTTTTCTATATACCAATTTCCTGTTCGTGCGCTTTTAGGAAATGCTCGGTTACGAGACAGCTAGGGAAATAGGAGGTACGCGGATAAAGTAATTCACAAAGTGGAAATGTAGTAGTTGATGGTGTTGGAATTATGGTGGTGGTGGGTCTGGGTACCTTATGTACACATTCTGCAATTTTATTTTTTTGGGGGAAAAACGTATGTGTGCCTAAAATAGTGTTTATGTCTGTCTGTGTGGGTGACTGGGAAAAAAGCTTTGACGAGAAAGTTTAATAGCGTAAACTTGGCTGTTACTTTACTTCAACAGAACATTTTTATCCAGGGAGTTTTTACTTTACACTACATGACTCCTGTGGAAGTGATAGTCGAGAAGAGGGAACATCATGAAGTCATGTGTGTGTGTTGCTGTATACCTTATATATCTACCTCTTTGAAAGCTGTACCTCTTTTCAGACTACAACAGACGGGCACACTGGTGTCGTAATCGTAAACGATGCGGAGAACGTTAACGTATATAAAACGGCGTGAGAGACAGAGAGAGGATGTAGAATCCCGTGCAACGTGTCAAATAAATTATGGCGTTTGTGCCACCGTTTGTTGAGGAAGATGTTCATCCGTTAGTATATAAAAAGGGATCTTCCGTCTTTTTTTAAAAAGTTGAAGCAGTTGTAGTCAAAGTACAAGAATATTTAAGCGGCCCTTGTTGTACGGGAGTAGGGATAGGATATCAACTTAATCTGACTTGCCAGCGTTTATGGACCTGTGCCGTAATGAATGTGTGCATACATTAGGAAAGCTGGCAGAAGAGTCTGTGCATTTTGGCCATTGATCTTTCTACAGGCTTGTAGGAAATTGGATTTCTCATTCTTTATCCCTTTCCATAAGTATTCAGCAAACAATCTGAGCTTGGAAGGATTATGAAGAAGCAATCATTTTAACATTAAATAAATAATTTTTTGAGATAAGAGTTTACTTAACATATTGCACGGTGAATTAAAGCTGTAGCTCTATGAAAAATGGGATTTTTGCTGGTGAACTCATTCATACAAAAATGTTCATGAATTAGTAATTTTTTGCAAAACATTGGCAAAAATATCGATTTCGCTGAGTCTAATAAAATGTATATGTATGAGTGAAAAAATAAAAGCTGCATTTTATGTTCCATGATACGTTTAAAATTGAACGGTAAAATGGTAAAGTGGAACTTTTGGAAACCTAGTAAAAGTATTACATAACTTCAATTTCCTTCCCTTATCTCGTTTTTATTTTAAATTCCAAGAAACACGCAGTATAAGTTGTAATATTTTCCACTCACGACAAACAAAATTGGGAATAGGAAAAGCTTTTTAAGATGAAAGTTTCCCTGCACCAATGGGTGTTATTCTTGCTAAGAGGCTTTTCAACCAAAGAGGAGAAGTGTCTGCGTGGCTGCTGGCTTTGGAAGGTCGTTTCCACTCGTTTTCAAAAGCCCATCTTCTTCAATACAAAACTCGTAATTTATTTTGAGAAAGTTCTTCTCTTGAAATCCTAAAGACTTCACGTGAGCCCGTATGATGTTCCGGGTATTCTCATCGAGAAATTGCTTGGTGGAAGCGACGGCAAAGGATCGAAGTCCGTTGTCGAAGCAAAAGTCAAAGAGATTGTAGGACTCGTTGTCTGAAAGGGCTATAGAAGCGTAACCACCTCCGGCAACAACTGTAAAATTAAAGTGCAGGGAATAATAATAATAATAATGAAGGGATAATCATGTTGACTTTGGGGCAAGTACAGCTTATCGTTTCCACGCAATTTGAATAGCACTTCCTTTTAAGTCAAAACAGACAAAGGAAAAGTGGCTCCAAAGGGAAAGCAATGGGATAATGGAAAGGATCAGCTACTTAATTTTATTCCCGTCTATTAAATGTTAAATTACCATCGGGGAAGCCAAAATTAAATCTGAACATTTTAGGCACTGTGGTGGGGGTCATCAGCAACAAGAGCGAAGTTCCATTGTAGGCTGTGACGTTGGTACTCAGCCAACTTCCACCAAGGCGTTTCATAGAAAGGCACGAACTTTCCAGATGCGTTTCATTAATTGCCTCAAAACTGGGTGTTTGGTAGAGGTTCTTGGAGAAAAGAAGGGCGGTGTATTTTGTGGTCAATGGGAAGTAGATGGTAGAGTTTATGGTCATATTTGAGTGATCCTGGATAGCAATTACATTCCGAGAATAATAAAAACGGTCATATATTAAATAACGACAGAGAAAGAGAGGAATTGGTTCTTGAGGTTGGTTGATGAGATGAAAACTAATTTCCACAAAACAATCTAAAACGTCTAAACCAGCGCAAAACTTTTCAAATTGTTCATGTGTTCTTATTTATTTTCTTACCCAAACTCCGTCATAATCTTGCGTCACAAAGTTCCCCAAACAGGGCTCTGCCACTTCAAGAGGATTCACACTTTTGGCGAGTACGGTGGATCTTAAGAGAACCGCAAAAACGAATCCTATTAAAGAAACCATTTTATTGTACTACTTTGGGCTAACCGTAAGTGTGTTTATGGAAGCAATCTCAGAAACTGACTGAAAGCCTGACCACTATGAAGGCTAATATCAACCAACCGAACAATTTGAGAATAGTATTCATGCATCTACCCAAAAAATTTTTTTTAGTTAAACAGAGTCTATATAGACTATTAATAGTATTTTATCTACATTTTTCATCTTCTAGTGAGTTTGGAAACTCCATAACTTTTTTTATTTTATCGTTCTTTGCTTGCATTGTGTCACTTATGGCAAAATGGAAAAAAAATATATCAGCCATCTTTTACATGAAATACGCACGAATTTTTATGATAATGTTCATATATGTGTAGCAATGTACCTTTCGGTTAGACTACTACTTTTCGGCAATACATTTAGCTGTCCATAAATTCACAATTTTGTCAATCATCGATGTTTGATTTTCATATTTTACTAACAGTCAGTCCTGCTCGACGTCAGAACCGTCAACAGACAAGGACATGAAGCGATGATACCGATACACCTCCATAAAAATTGGAGACTATTAAACGCGATATCTTCTTTGTCCATACGTTAAAGTAGTTGATAGTTGATAGCTGACAACGCTACACTTTTGCATTTTTTACGATAGTCCACAACATTTTGCACCAGTCAAGCTCAAATTGATAATAATGATGTTGTGCTACAAAGAATATATTATATATATCGCTCCACCCTTGCGGACATGAAGCATTGTGTTTACACAAGTACTTTGCTTTCCTATAGAAAAAAATAGGAAAAAATAGATTTTTACAAAATGCTTCTTGTACTTTTGTGTGCAGTCTTTGTTGTCTTTTCTCAGTGGCCGTTTTTTTTCTTGTTCAACGTACGATAAGAATGTTTTCTTATCGAAATCATAGGGTCCACGTCTCTCATGTGTGTGTGTTTAACAGGTTGACCTCTCAGACGTGATACTCTTTGTTGTAGGCAGCTAAACTCTTGTTCTAATAAAATCATGCCTGCCTATTCATAACCTTGTATCATTTTTATGAGATAACGAAGCGGCAACAAGGTTGAAGGGTGAAAAAATTGATTCTGTCGTGTAAAAACTTGATTTACGGTACATGGCTCTCTTACGAATGTTTTTTGTATGAAAACCTCGAATAGGTAATAGTTTATGGCAGAATCACGAAGAGATGCAATATATAGTGCACTTGTGAAATTAATTTGGTGATGCATAAATGTTGTAACATGTAGTACACTTTCAATACGCAAAAGTAGTCACAATCATGAATATGCCCAGCTCATACTTGAAAGGAATATGTCATATCAAAAAATCCAATTTTCTGTATGAAAAAGTACCCATATGGCATTAAAAACGAAATAAATGCAGAACGAAAAGCAATTGGATTTTGCAAGTTATCTTATATTTTTCTATTTTCACATGACAAACCATTTTCTTACAAAAGTGAACTGAATAAGATTTTATGAGTTTGGATGGGATCTAGGTAGGTAGTATCTGATTTTCATTTTTACTATTTTAAAATGAGCAAAAAAAAGTTATAAACATGCAAAGCGGGGAAAAACTTATTTTTTCTTAAAAAAGAAGGGAGATTGGTACACCAAATTGTCTGTAAGGAAATAATCATAATCTCGGTATTGGAAGAGTGTTGGTGAAGTAGGCTTTGGTAAATCCTCCGCATTTCCAACCAACTTGCCCGTTGTATCGAAACAACTGACGTAATTCGAATGAACAAAGTTTCTCTCCTTGAAACCGAGGGACTTCACATGTGCCGTGATAACAGCGAGAGTGGTCTCATCCAACGAACTGGAGGTGGAAGTAACAGCAAATGAACGGAGGCCATTGTCGAAACAGTAGTCGAACAGATTGTAACTTTCGTTGTCTGTAAGCGCAATTGAAGCGTATCCTGCTAATCCACCTGTGCAAACAAAAAGTTACATTTTGTAAACTTGCTATTTGGTATGGCATTGTTGTTTCATTTGTTTGCTTTTACCAACCAAAATAGGAAACATAATTTCCTAACAGCTAACCACCACACATGGTGACTATATGAACACAAGTGCCTAGAGCTTTGACCTAAACATGAGTACTTGTACACAAGACGTAAAAAGTTAAAGAGCTCAGGCAAACCTTCCGGGATTATCTAACAGAGTATACTTCACGCCCACCATTTTCCTGTTCCGAATTACATTCTGTGTTTGATTCTGAAGTGAGTCTAAAGATTTAAAAAAACATGTTGGCACATGGACAACAAGAAAGTAACACCATGTTATAGTATTGTAGCCATATATAGTTTTAGGTATCATCATATATGCAGCTGTAGATTCCAGGAACATTTTGGATTCCTCTGATAGTTTTAACCGTCTATTTCCTACCTCCCATTTTCATTTCGCTCCAATTCATTCCCCAAGAAGACACGAAGCATATCCAACCAACCAAATGGCTATTCGATTTTGACATTTCTTTGTACTCACGCAAACACTCAAAACAAGAGAGAGAGAGAAAAGAGTTTTCATCTCGACAAACATTTTTTCTCCGGTTGGTTCGACTGACGAACGAGTGAAAATATCATCATCACTGTAGTTGTAAGTATTATTACGCACCGTTTGGATATGGGAGATAAAACCGAAATAGCTTGGGGATGTCGGTGGGAATCAACTGGATGGGAAGGGATCTAGCATCATAGCCTGTCACGTTAGCGAGATCCCACCCATCTATTTTATTCATGGTGAGACAGGAGTTCTCCAAATGAGATTCCGATAAATATTTGAAGTCCTTTGTTTGGAATAGGTTTTGGGTCATCAAATATACATGGTACTTGCTGGTGAGAGGAACGAAAAAGGATACATCCGATGTGTACTGAGCAGCATTGTCCTACACAAATTATGACACGTATCAAGGTAGGTAATAGGAGGTTAATAGGAAATCGACTATTAGTGGGTTCAATTAATTCAATGTGGAAATGGCTTACCCATTTTTCTTTGTAATCCTGAGTAATGAAGTTTCCGGCACAGGATTCTGCGATATCTTTAAGCTCAATTGAAACGGCGGTTTTGCATAGTAATGCAAACGCCAAATATCGTATTATCGGTGACATATTAGGGCTGCTCGTCTCTATAAATTTATCCAAAAAAGAGTTTATTCGGAGACCAGTGCATGGAATGAAATGGGTTGTAATCCTGAGTAATGAAGTTTCCGGCACAGGATTCTGCGATATCTTTAAGCTCAATTGAAACGGCGGTTTTGCATAGTAATGCAAACGCCAAATATCTTATTGTCGGTGACATATTAGGGCTGGTCGTCTATATAATTTGATTCCAGAAAGAGTTTATTCGAAGAGCAGTGCATGGAATGAAATGGGACGATTCCAAAAAAATCCGAGGTCCAAAATATTGGATTGATGACTGGGTAGTAAAATCAATGATGCCAGGTTTGACCGTGGAAAATACATCTATAATGTTACATACATATTTCAGGTTTTCCGACTTGAACCATCCGATTTTTTGAATTTCATGAGTAGATCGCCTTGATTTCCTAGCTTTCTTGAGCGTCGCTTGCTCCCATCATTATAAAAAAGATTTAAGGGTGGTGTGTGCAAAACTGCTTTGCATGCCCACATTGTTGTCCAATAAGCGGTTCTACTGACCAAATTCGTTAGTTCATGATTTTGCGAAAACCTATTTCATGTGCACGCCTTTGGTGTACCTGATGCTGTAAATACTCGAAGACTTTATGGAGCTCATTGTGTAGTAATTCATCTTGTTCCAGTTCCAGGTAAAAAAATAGAAAAAAATAATGGGAATGATCTTATCAACGACTCCAGGCTACTTGGTAATTAACAACTGGACCTACTCAGTCGATATAGTCCACTATAAGCATATAAACAAGGCTTATAGCTACATAGATGCAAGTAGTTATTATTGTCATACTTTTTTGATATTTATACACGTGTGCAAATATGTAATAACATGTATCTACTGGTACGAATAAAAAATATTCGCTGATATACTGGTTTATAAATTGGCAACTTTTATGCAACTGGTATTTGTTATAATATCAATTTGTTTTATTAGTGTTAGTGTTGCGTAAGCCAGAAAGGTAAAATTACTAGCAGTATTCTAAAAAAACTCATTCTCATTTTGATAATCTAAATGAGGCAGGTTCATCTACTTCGTCACCATTAATGTTATAGATTTAGTTGAACCGATTGCCAACCGATTGTCCTCTTTGTCCTGTAAACCGATTGCCAACAATTTACTCGTTAGGGCATAAGTTGTTTGCTTATTTACCGTCTCAACTTTGACTAAAATAATAATGATGTACAGTCCTGGAACGACTCTAAGTTGAGAATAATGAATTTGAATCTATCTACAATAAAAACCTCTGACATTCACCACATTGATTTTTCATTTTTGTAGGAACGGGAAGGAATAGTACATGAATATTGAGTGGGAAATACATCACTTTTCACACATTATGAAATTAATTCTGACTAAGATACATTATAGCTAAGCTATTTCATCAGTTGTATTAATAGTCAATAAAAATCAGCATATATACCTGAATCTATTGCGTGATAGTTCTTTATGTACAGTGTAATTGGCTCATTTGTAAACTCCCCAGGAGCTGTAAATCTATTTAACCCATGAAAAGCTGCCATTGTTTATTTAAATACAAAAATATAATATATAATTACGAAACAAGGAATCCATAAAAACCTTTACCAGAAAGCTGATCAGCCATAATATTTGTTCGAATTCTAATACGACTAATGTCAATGAAAGTAAATCAACGGCTGAAAAATAATATTATTTCTGTTATTTTCAGTCTGTTAATTATAATCATACTCATGCTTTTTTATCATGTTACGTAACATGTTTAGTAATGTTTAGCATGTAATAAACCACGCAACTGTGGCAGAATTATGTTGCACGGCGAAACTAAGTGGTAACTG
>JAHZMV010001237.1:0-28751 GCA_027743765.1 Coecobrya sp. COE2 | reverse complement strand
GCAGGTAACTTTGAGTGAAATGAATATCTACATATATCATTGTGAAGTAAGTTTAGTCAAAAGCAATAATGCAGACACAGATATAAACAAGCTTTGGTAAAGGTAAAATGAAAATGTTTGGTTTTCTACTAGCAATTGTTAGCTTGCAGCCCCTTTCAATCTCATGTAAAGTAAGACGAGGCTGTTTCTTATGTTATATAAATATGTATGTATTCATGTTGGATAAAAAAAGGTGTCCGTTTTGTTCATGTCGCCGTTGCGTATATTTTAATCATGGAAATTTTACCACAAGGAAAGGAACAAAACAGGGACATTGGATATTTTCTTGTGTATAATATTTTACTACGAAATCCATATTTATGCGTTTGTACAGGTGCGAAGGATTGGCTGCAGAAGTGAATGAGGGTTTTTTTACCTAGAATATCATAATCCCAAATGTACTTGCACACACATTCATCATCAGGCTAATCAAAATAAGCGCTAACTCAACTTCAGAAACACGCTCGTCGTCGTTTTACACTAATATTCATAATGTATTCACAATCAGTGATGAGGATATTATATTCATGAAGTAATAAAAAGTTTTCGTGTACTAGGTACCTTTTATATGAATGGATACAGGTAAAATGCAAGTGCACTAACACTATCAGCAGCAACGAGTGCATAAATAAAATGGCATGAATAAAACGAGAAAAAACCCAAATGATGATGGTGATGAGACCTTTGTGCATAAAACCCTATTTTTCCCTTCCTTCTATTTTCCACTTTCCTTCTTTCCCATTCATTTATGTTGTATGTAAGTGTTCCTAAAAAATGCTATCCCTATATTATCGAATTAACAAGTGAGTACAAAGTGCGTACACAAATAAATACAGTGAATGCGTATTTAGAATGCAATGTGCTTTCGAATTAGACAGGATGATAGAGAGGTGTACATAATGTAACCTTGTACATACATCGAATATGTATTTTAGTGTAACAATGAAAACAGTATAATTACAATAATAATTACCGTCTGCACTTTCATGAACAAAATAGTTGTAAAATATGGTGGTATTATAGGTTATACCAAAAAAAATGCATATCAAATACACAATGAGTTTTCATTTTCCTGAAAAGCGGAAGGAAAAAATAAGCACACGTTTTTATATAGGTGGTTAATATGTTGCAATAGCAGCTCAACCACAAAATGCTAGAAGGAGCATTTGCTCGTTCAAGTTCAGAGTTCAGGAAATTTTGGCTTCTTTCAGTTTCAATATTGAAGATGGGCTTAATATTCCTTGTTTATTGGGTTCGTTTAGCAGTAGAGCAGAAGGAATAAAAAAGTTGTTCTTATTACACAGCAGCAGCAGCGTTTAGTGGCGAGGGCATAATATAAAATAATATATGAATATTACATGAGATTACATTCTACCTCCTCCTGTTGTCTACTCTGCTTTTTAGCTCGGATTAGCTGAATGAAAAGAAGGTTTTATGGGAGCGATTGATAAGATTTGTTGTTATTATTATTAGTTTTTTATTGTGCTACAATAGACGAATGCACTTGTGTGCTACAAGTGCAATAATCAATGGCACGTTTACCATAATAAAAACAGGTAATTCGGAACATAAACAACACGAAAATGAATCTTTGACCGGCCTTCACTCAGCTTTCATTTGCTTTTATAAACGCAACGTACACATTATTATAATTTTTTCCGTCCTCCTCCCCTTTTCACTGGTCGATGGATACATATGTACATAATATGTATATGTTTTTTGTATTCATTACGATAATGTAAAAGTCAAAGCCACAACAACAATAAGAACTAGTCAATCAATTTGACTACTACTACAACAACTGCATTTTATACACGCTACACATACTCAATGCGCTTTTGCCATCATCCTCTGCACCTTATAACAGCAGGAGCTNTTTGTATTCATTACGATAATGTAACAGTCAAAGCCACAACAACAATAAGAACTAGTCAATCAATTTGACTACTACTACAACAACTGCATTTTATACACGCTACACATACTCAATGCGCTTTTGCCATCATCCTCTGCACCTTATAACAGCAGGAGCTCAGATGGCTGCATTGCATACGTATCGAATTAGAATGAAATCTAGCCAAATAAAAAGACGTTTGTCTTGTGGTTGATGTTGGTGCATCATGAAAGTCGAAAACGAAATGATAAAACGTGAGCACTCCAAATGGAAGTTGCTTTTACACGTTTCATCAATCCAAAAAGGAAGGAATAATATAGGAAAAATGAAGATGATGACAATGATGAATGTCAAGGAGTATTATATGCTGTTGTTGTTGATGGTATTTTCTCAATGTGGATAAATTGTTACCTTGCTCCTCCAATTGCCACTTTGTGGCAACAGTCATTGTAGTAGCACGTCTGCTGCCAACAAACAATAATGGCAGAAATGTCTGAAGTAACCAAAGGCACTCTTTTTGTTGCAGATATGATTTTTTTGAGCAGTCGCTCCTTCCTTTTCCAAACTATTCATTACATTTATTACACATTCTGTACATTCCACAAATGCAATCTTGAGATGTGATACGAAGATATCATTATCATTATTCCATTATATTATTATTACAGGATGATGCATTCACTCATTTTTTTTATAAATTTTCTCCTGTAGCATATTTATTACACATTCTGTTACATTCCACAAATGCAATCTTGAGATGTGATACGAAGATATCATTATCATTATTCCATTATATTATTATTACAGGATGATGATGCATTCACTCATTTTTTTTATAAATTTTCTCCTGTAGCATCTTCATAACTTCATGTTTCTAAAATTCAGGAAGCCTCAAGTCAACAGTACACAAAAAAATGTATGCAACCTACTGTAATATTTCAAAGATTGCAATTACGATGATGATGAGCTACATATTTAAAAATAATGGCGAGAGTAAACATGCTGTGCAGTAAGTTCGTAAATAAAAAGAAGCAGCTATGAAGCGGAACACTGAACTGTGCTGCTCTTTGCATATTATGCTTCTTTGTTGCATTCACAGGAATTTTGCTGCATGGTTTTATGATGGGAGAATAAGGAAGAAGGGTGCGGCATCCTTTTCAACTTTAGTTGTAAGTTCAGCTTTCAACGCGATTATTTTATAATCATCGTCATAATAATATTATTAAACAGTGTGCCACTAATAAAAGGAAGGAACAAGTGCCAAGTGAGTGGTCATCACAGCCGAGCCAACTCTGTTTCATATTTATTCAGCATTTCTATTTTCTTTCACCCATTACAAACTTCTAATGGCAGATAGCTTTCAATCTAATAGCTGGATGTACCATTTGTCTCCACACTTGCCTACTATAAATGACTTGAAACTTACACTCTTTTAATAGCATTCGCTGCAGTGGTTGAGGGAGGATAATGTAGGTAAACGATAAAAAGCGAACTCATATGTACTGCCGTGTACGTGAATGATGTGGTAATACATCAAATAAAAGATTTGTTATTAGCACTACACAAACAGTCACTTAACTCTGATGAGACTTTGCTGCAGCTGCAGCCATTCTCTGTTATGGACGTGAACGGTAATGGGCTTCCATTGTCTTTTAAAATGGGCATTGTTCCTACATCATCAGCGACAACATATTATGACCATCATCATCAACAAGTTTGTTCGCAGGTTTGATGTTACAAACACAAGAAAAAATTAACAATAATGCTTCACTTTACTTTAGTTAAGTTGTTGAGGAAAAGGAACAAGAAAAGTTAAGTCAGCACCTTTCCGCTTTTGAAAACGATGATGACCATGAGTTTACATACTTGTTTGTTGCTGATGTCGTGTCATGTAACGATCATCGCGTCATCATCATCACCGCCGCCGCCAACAACTCTACTAAACTGGCAAGCTGTTTGGTCAAGCAATTCACATTTAATATTTTTGCATTGTTTTCTTGATATTATTAGGTAAAATAAAAAATTGTAGTAAATGGTGAAAAGAAAAGAAAAACTTCAACTGACTTAAGACAAGTTGTTGCAAAGCCAGATAATTTTAAACCTTGAAATCACAGTTCAATGGACTTTTTTCGAGGAGTAAAAAATATGTTTTCTAAACTGATCATTTTAACAAGTATGTTTTGAACAAAACATTATAATGATTGTCGACTCAACATAATAATATTATTCTTTTAAGTAAAAGCTATCACTTTAAGGGACGCTTATGATTATTGGCATGAAATGTGGGACAACCTTTTTCAATTTACCAGCCCCCGCCCGACAAAATTAACAATTTGTGCAATCAACATTGTCGCTGTTTGTGGATTGTCATAATTTACTACAGCTAGCCAACAACACAGCAGATAGAATCCTTGTCTTGAATTAATAAACAGCATAAATAACCTTTTTTGTGGTTTACTGAGCACAATAATAAGTCCTTTACAATTTGTTTTTTATACGTAATTAATTGAATTGTTTAACTGAAAAGCATATATCAAACACATGTGGTACATTTATCGTAAATTACGCCTTTAATTAAGTGCTTCTAACCAAACCTTACACAATGAAAGGATGATTATTTCATCCAACGGATAAGAATCAAGGCTCGAAGGGAAAATATTATTAAAATGACATTATTATTAGCGAATTACTGTTACTGCTTGCTTGCATAATTAGTGGACAGGAAAGGACTGTGCATAATTGTTTGCACTGTAACAGTTTCATTTAACAATGCTTGGCTAGTCGTATTACCGTAAACCGTAATGCGTACAACCTACACGCATCCAATCAAAGCGATAAAGCACATGGGCACATAGGCACTGTGGCGTTACCCTATCTATCTAATAGGTAATGATACATGTCTGTAGTCACAAGCCAATCACCCTGAACAATCTAATTTGTTCCACTCATGACAAAATAATCTAGTCTTATTGGTTCTTGCCATTCGTAGCATTTTTTTTCATCTTACAATTTGTCTCGTGTTTACGATCCCTTTCAAAAATTGAATCTCAGTAAATAAATCACCAAGAAAAATAAGAGGGATTGATGGTGATATTGATGATTATATGACAATAATATCTTAGTACATACGTACCAATATTGTGATTTCACGAAGACCAACAAGAGCCCCATGTCATTAGTACAATTTCACATAAAATATAAATATAAGTCGTATACATAAATAAACACCTACTCCACAACTGAATTGCAAGAGTAAGAGGGGGAGAGTGAAAAAGAGATAATTTCATTGACGTATCGAAGTGATATTTTCAAGAAAAATTTCAATAAAAATACTTCACAACGTTATCAACACTTTCATTTGTATTGTTGGATTAGATTTACAAGAAAAGCGTGTTCAATCTACACTAATGCAATGGGTAGATATTAGGTTTTATATGGTGTCAAGATAGTAGGTATAACCTACCCATATAAAAAGCATTTGAACAGACCGACAAGACGAAATCTGTAATCATAAGATAAAAATGCGCTATGTCAGAAACATGCGAAACGCCATTTTTACATCTGTAATGAAATACGGAGAAAATGCAATAATAATGAATTAAATTAAATGAAAGAGGTGATTATTATGATCATTTGTGCAAAATATACCGCTCCTTTATCGCGACTCGTTTTGTGCAAAACAGATAAAAAGTAAAATAAGCCGTGCACAACAAAAGCAACCATTTGCACGTAACTTCACTATCCATTTCAATTGAATATACATACAATCATCTTCTCAAAGAACACAACCGGCTTGGCTTCTTGTCCCTGTCCCTGTGCAATCTTCCAAAAACTTTTACTTTCATTTCAAGCCAAAATAATGCTCTTCTCAAGTTTCCATAAAAAAAATCTTTGAACCTTGCTATTCACAAATTTACAGCCCTTCCATAAGGCTCGCTGTTTTAGGTAGAGTGGGCGCTAGCGATAGCGGTCGTGTATTTTTTATACTTTGCCAGAAATGCCAAAGGTTCATTCATTCTTTTCGTTCAACATCCTTTGGTACTTTTGCCTCCTATTTTTTCTCATTATTATCCGTGTAAGTACGTATATAGCTGCAATAGTTGTGCTAATACTGGATGCTGTGTGTTCTTGCGAGTCTGTAAGTTTTATTCACAGAAAAGAGTTCTCTGTTTGCAAATAGAAAATAGCGCAAGACCATAGAAGAAGACGTGCCTTTATACCTAAAAAAAAAGTCCCCATGCCGCAAAGGCATCTCGTGTTCATAAAACATGAATACTAAAAGCATAATACAAACTCTTATGGTAAAAGGCTGGTAGTGACTACATAGCTATTATCGTGATAAGATAGATGGGGATAGCCCACACACGCAAGTTCATCACATTAAAGACTACATACATCTTCCTCCTCTTTCTATCTTCTCCCTTTTAATAAGAAAATAAACATAATATCACATTAAATTTTTAAGGAAAACGGGAAAGTCAACCTCTCTCTATCTCTCACTCTGTCTGCTTTGCTCTCTCCAACTCCACACACTACTTTTTGCGTGGTTAACTTACTGTAGGACTTTATATGAGAAAGTGCAAAGAATCTATACATATTATGTGTGTGGTAACTTACAGGGATTTACGTAGAAGGTTACATTCGACTTTTTAAGAAAATCGTTTCTTATGAAAAAGAAAGATCGTGTGAAGTGAACATCAATCCATATACCACACCGAGCGAGTAGACTAGACTAACTGGGGGCAAATAGAAGGGCGACAGGTACATGCATAAATGAGCCGCCCAAACAAGTGCGTTATGACTTTTATATGAAGATGAGAAAAGATGAAGATACTACATTTCTGATAAGACCTGTACATAAATGATTATACACTGGCCCACAAAATACCAATATTATTACCTTTTACTCTCACTTTCCTTCCTTCTCACTTAGGTAAGATGATGACGACTGCGTTTATCATGTTTTTTTACTGACCATGCATGCACACTCCCACTTGAAATATAAATTTTACTAATCACCCAGTGACCTCAAAAATGCTTTAAACCAAACACAAATGTGTAATATAAAAACATATATAATTTGATTTGTGCAAACGTATCATCAGATATATTATTCAGATAGGAAAAAATATTCATACATTCTTGTTCAATTTTTGACAATTTTGGCGTCTGAAAGGTACCTCGCGACTAGAAAACATATGTAAAGTAAGCATGACAAAGTCTCGACAACGCACACACACACACACCAGCACTATCAAATCTACAACAACATTACTACAAAATAGACCGACTGGTGGGACTTGAGTCTAGAGTAGCTAGTGGTGCTAAATGATTTAAAACAGAACATACGTAACAGAATGTGAAGAAGAGATGTGGCTGATCGACTCAGACCAGCACCACTTGAATCTCTCGTGGTGATGTTGATGGTGAGGATGATGACAACAACGAGACTCGCTGCAACAACAGAGAATACATAAAACTAGATAACTTAAATAAGAGAGTAACAGTACTCTCACTAGTTTGTTTAGTCTTTAAGTAGTTGAAACTCAAGTGAAGATGAAAGTTCCCAGTGTTCGCACTTTGCCTCTTACCATGCCATTTTTACCTTGATGCTATGTTTACATTTGATTGAGTATGAAAAACTACATGGTTGTCTCGTATCTGAATTAGAATGACAGAAAGAAATTCGCTCACACTGACACTTAGCTCATGGGTTCGTATATTATGCGATCTTCAGCGCGCTGCACTGACTATATACAGAAAGCTGTGCATGATCTTATCAAACGAATCCCAAACTCATTACCCTGTGTAGTGTTTAGTCAGCCTTCTTCTGGGCATACTTGTGCTATTTTACGTATCACACAATCGTCTGTGGTGAGTAAACAAATAAAAGACCTAATATGTTCATCACCCGCACACAATCGCGGAATTGGAAAGCACTTGAGTTTTGTTGTAGATTTTGCAAGATTCTACTTCACTCCACGTGAACTTGTCTTGTGTCTTCTTCAATCTTCATCCGTCATCACATCAACCTGCGTGAGAGTTTTCATAGAAGAAAGACGCGGACAAGTTGCATAGACGGCGACATTACAATTTTACACACTCCCTGCCTTAATGAATCTCTATCTTGTAAAAAAAGAGAGGCTTCCCTTTTGAAATAGAACAGGTGACAGACACATGTATGCATGCAAATGAAAGTAAGCTATAATCGAAGAAGAAGAAAGTGACATGACGGTGGATTGGTCCTATTCAACAATTGAAAAAACATGAATTCAATAAGTGCAAAAAGAGAAGAGATAATAAAGGCAGTAGTATAGTGGCACATAAGACGACAACAATGCAATAACGAGCAAAAAAAGTATTACTTTTTAGCATGCCTTTTTATTCGTCGACAATAATAATAAGGACACACTTGACTGTCTTTATGTTTTGAATACTTGAAAATGTTGATGTTATTCTGTGACTACATTTTATGGAATAATCAACCAAATGCAAAATACATCACGAATTCTTTCAATGATGGGATGATGACGATTGACGATAAAGTTATTATTCATTATTACCGAGATATTTTTGCATTGCTCTGCCTTCCATACAAGTTGACAAAAAAGGGAAATGCATAAGAAAGCAGTGTTGAGGAGTTGTTCATTTTTAGATATATGACCAAAATGTGAGTTATCGAAACAAAGCACAGGAAACCGTCTCTCTAGAGAGGTAATAATATTGTGTCTTGTAAACTGTGAAGAATTCCTTAAATCTGGCCAGCCAAAAAATGATTGAGTACTCAAAATAATTCATGGGATGATAGTTTGTAATTGTTCTTAACAATACACTTTTTAGTCATTCATTCTCAATCAGCAAGTTAGTTCATGTCTGGTTTTAGGAGCAACAATCTATAGTAAACGAATCGATAAAGCCATTCGTAATCAAAAATGCCATAATAAAGCTGTCATATGGGCTATGAGTAATAATAATAATAATTAATTCATACATCGTAGGTACGCATTGTTGAAGATTAAAGACTAAAAATAATCCATCTTCATTTTCTCTTCCTCCTCAGCGAGTGCATGACTATGTTGACATTTTTAATGGAAATAATGACAATAATGATAGAAGGTGTATTACAACTTTGCAACAAGGAATATCATGATGATGTACATCGGTGCATAAGTAGACATAAAAGTAGTGAAAATACATGCCACATAAAGAGCAGAAAAATAAGGTACCTACAAAATCACAATCTTAAATTTTTAAGCACGTCATGAGACACAATAATTTTAGACGACAAAAACTGCAATCTGCATACAAGTATAAAAATAGCCATTTAAGTAGTTACATTTACGAGCTTACTACCAAGAATGTATTGTAGTTTGTATGTGCACGTATTTCTTGTTGCTGCAATAAAAAAGCGCTAATAAGGGCATCGCAGTCTAGTTTTGTAGCGTTTGTTGTAATAATAGAACAGACAGAGAACAATTTCAGTGAAGCAATAATAATATTAATGAAAAGGACTATAGCCTATAAAAGCCCTTAGGATGATTATGCGAATCAGTAAGAGGAATATTGCTATTATTATCTACCCGCCATAATCATCATCGTCATCATTTCATTTTCTACGGATAACACGCCTCCTAATCGAATCCTGACACGGTGATGCATAAACAGCGCCGAATAATTTTTGACACACTTTAATTTCAATTTCTAAAATCCCAAGTACTGCCTAAACTACTTTACAACTGATAAAAAAGTACGTTAGCTTACAGAGTGTGTGTGCGCGCATGTTCTAAAACAGGAGTGAAGAAGGACGAATATGCAAAATGGTCATATTAATTCAGTCAAATCAGGCTCATCATCAACGTAGTGCTGTCGGAGATGAGATGAGAACTGACAACCACGAGGACAAAAAAAATCGAAGCTGGTTCAGTGTTGCTCGATTGAACTGAAAAGAAATGCTGCTTTGTAGAAGGTTGAATTTGAATTTGTACTATGGCCATGTAGTTGCCATTCTGTTTATGATCTTCAACAAAAAGGAAAAGTTGAGCGGACGTGCAACAAATAAGATGATTATTACAGCAATGTCTATGAGCAGGCCTATAATGCCATCAATATTATGAAGATGCAGTTCAATAATATACATATAATGTGCATGATAATGTATATAATTATATAGTACGCAATGTAATAATGACGGTTATTTACCCGAGAGAATCTACGCTTTTAATTTGGTGATTTGTATTGAAAATTGTGTACGGCCTGTGTTGTGTGATATATTTTAAAGTGTTGTCCAAATCGAAACTACGTATAGATTAATGATCCCGATTTCGTGCAAATGAACCATAATAATGGCACTTTGCAAAAAATACTTGTCTCTTCGGTACAAGCTTTTTAATTCTGATTGAATATTTAAAATCGATATTGAAATTCTGAATTGATATAGCTACTCTATATATGCATTAACCTCTGGCGGTATGTATCTTCTCGCTTGATTCATCATCAATCACTTTATATCTTAAGTAAAAGTGAGTGTACAGAGAAGGACGTACAAACTGTTTTGGATGCGTCAACCGTGGACAAAAGCAAATTAGTTGATATAAAGCAACAAAATCAGTCGAACAAAAGTACTTAAAACTTCTTATTGATAAATTGCTACTGCTACTTTACTTGAAGTAGTACTACCAATAATTAGATTGCCCAATAAGTCCCTATGCATTACATTTAAATAACAGGCAGTGACGGTGACGGTAATTCAAAAGATTGAAATGGTTGAACTACATACTACACTGTAGTGTGTTTACATACCTATTGCAAAATAGAAAGAAAAGGATTGCAGATTGCAGAGCTTGCTCTGCTTTTCATGAAGTTATTGACGCCATTTAAAAACCCGTCATTGTTTGCATGTACCCATATACATATAATATATAACATGTTAAAAAGTATCAGTTCATTCACATTCTTATTGAATCATGTCAAATAAGGAAGGTACATCAATAATGAAGATGCAGTCTAGAACTACTTATAGGTATTTAGGAGAAAAGCTATTTTACAAACTCATTATTACATTGTTTTGCTTCGGATGCTTAGCTTTCGTAATCACTAATCACATTTCATTCAACAAGATATTTTGTATACGAATTGCATTGAATTAGTGAACTAGATTCCTTTTTCTCCTGAAGACGGCTCTTCTACGAATTCTACTACTGCCAGTGTAATTTTGATGCTTAAACCTGCCATTACGACTGAAATAGTTCGAAACGTAGCCTATTATATGCAGCACTTGAAGACGAGAAGAAAGGATAAAAATACATTTTACCTCGGCGAGTTAGGCAATTAATGATCAAACAAAAAGGTAACTAAACTCCACCGGTGCGTTTCAAGATTGTTAGCGAAAATTCCTTGAAATGTTATCCGCTAAGGATGCTTCAGTCATGCAGAGGCGGTGGGTGATGGTGAACTTATTACGTTATAATTGTCTGTATTTATGATCATGTGTGTGGGAGGGAGATTATACGTGTGTATTTTTACACAGAAAACAGTGGCATTCTTCCCTTTTTGCCGTGCTGCATTCTTGATTCAGATTAGTGGGCCAACCGACCTGTTTCAAATGTTACTCTGCGGAATACTCATCATTTTTGGTAAAGTTCGAGTGGTTAAATACATACATACCTATTTGAGTTTATCATCGCCAAAAAACCATACTATGTACATATAAGCATCAACGAACACAAAAAAACTGAAGAAGGTGATGATAATAATGATAGGCAAGCCCGACGAATCTTCCAAACATTGCGTTCCCCACCGCATTGTAGCATTGAAATTGAAGAATGAAAGAAAAAACAATAAACCACATTTTGTATTATTGTGGTGCATCTCATAACTACGAAAAGGGTACAATTCCTACCTACTAAATTATATAGCATATAACATTCAATTGCAAATATTGAGATGCATTCAAACGTTGCACTTAAGTCTTCATTCATTCAGATAAAAAAATCTTCACTGTTGTACAGAGTCGTTTTAGTTTATGATGAAGTCAAGTGAGGATGGTGTTTTAAAAACCTGAATTTATATATAAAATGCCACAATTATTATTATTTCGAAACTTTACCAACATTCATGTTTATAGTAATAGGAGAAATAATAAAAAATATTACACAAATTATATAGGTATTACAACTATAAAATTGGTCTAGCTCTAGCCAGCCCCTGGCATTGTATGAAAAATGAGGATTTTTTTCTCTACATGCTTCTGTTGTTCTGTCGTAGATTCACTTTTATTATCGTTACGGCTATTTAGACTACATTTTTTTAAAAAGACGCAGATGTGCGTTGTCTCTTTCAAAACAGAGTTGCTATCAGGTTGGTTGTTCCACAAGGCAAGGTAAACTTGTACTTTTCTTTATGCCTGATTCTCACTGACATATACCCATTTTATCATAATCATAAAATGTTTACTTGACTCTGATCTTTTAACCTTGCCTTGTCATCATCATTTGTTGACGGGTAGCTAGAGACGATGCCAGTGGGACAAGTGTGCATCGCAGAGCACATGTCGACAAAACGACAATGGTTCATTTTTCAAAATTGCAGTAATTCTCTTCCTACACTTTTTAACAACTACTGTTACTTTTATACAAAAAAATGTAGAATTATATGTGCCAACAGCGTTTAGTGCGTCCATAAAGACCCTATATGACTATATCATGGTTAATTACTGTCGTTTTGCATCTTTGGATACTAATGCTGCAATTTTTAATTTGTTATAGACAGGTATGCACACAATACAAAAGGAACATACATGCCAGGGGAAAATAATCATCATTCTGTACGCTTTTTTGTTGGATGATTGTGCATGCCTACAGGAGTTGGTCGTTCACAGTTGACCTGAACAAGAACTTATTGATGAGGACGTTTGGATGTGATGACTTTTTCAACTCTGTGTATGTATTTGCTTCACAAGAAGAGATTTCGAAACAGAGTGGATTGACAAGAATGAGTAACCACATCGGTAGAATACCTAAATGCACTTTGCACTCATTCATAATTTAAGAGAGGCAGTCAGTAGTGCAATGCACCGTTGCTTCAAGCTGAATTTTATGATAATTAAAGATGTTCGGAACGTGACCGCATCTGAGAACCAGAAAAAACATTGAAATCTTTGTAATGTTGCGTTGCAAGTACATAATGTATATGTGCATGTTGCAGTAAATAGATTTAGATTGGTAAAGAGTTTGGACTGTTGACATGCCATGCCCTCTTATTACCACACACAGAACATCTCAACAAAAAGTCTCACTCAAGACAACTTGTTCAGAAAATAAACCTGCCTAAATAATAATTCCTAATTTTTATTAAATTACTGCATGTTTGATCTTGTGGTTATCGGTTGACAGGAGAGAGAGAATAAAGAACTTTCGATTCACCATTTTTTTCTTCTTCAAGAAACTAACATCTTTAACTACTAACTAGACCCGTGCTGTTCTGACTGAACAAGTAGACATTGCTGCAAAAATACTACTGCCGCGTATGACGATGACCTCAATCATGTGTTCGTCGTAATAAACATGATTGTGATAATTTAATAATGATGCAATTTTTTCACTTTTTCGAGAAAAAAAGTTATCTACAAAGTTATCTATCGTACCTGCTATATTGGCTCATACGTCCATCATTATTACACCGACTGCAAAAAGGTGTTCTTGAGGATAATCAATTGTTGATTTTTTCCAACTAAACATTCTTTTAGTGTATGAAAATAAGCACGCAACTCTTAATTTACTTATTCCTTAGCTTGTCAAGTTATAATGATTTTATATTGCCAATACCATAACAAAATGCTGTCCATGAATAAAATATTATAGAATACCTACATTCTTTCAGTGTATCTTTAAAAAATACGTAAACGTTTATACATTCTGTTGAATAGGTATTTACATATATAATTTTAATTATGTAAGCTTTGACACTTGGGAAATCACTTCGACATAAAAATGAGGCTGCATTTTTTCTAGGTATAACAGTGTGGTAACTTTATTTGGTAGAAAGGTACCAATCTATACGTCATCATCATCAAGATATAATTGATCGTGTTTCGTGTGAGGTTAAAATGATTGTTTGTTTTTGTGAGGTGTTCAAGTAGCTGTTCTGTTCCCCTCCTCCTTCTGCCCCTCTCTATCTGTCCGTTACCGCTGACTGATTGAATGTGATGATCAATTTATATGCATAATCTACAACTGAAAAGTAAATGAATGAAAAACAAGATTCCGCAATTGCAACAATGATACGCACGAAGAACAACGGTTTGACGGTAGTGGTAACTATTAATCAATGTGTATATATAAAATCCCGTAATACACACAGCTGCATAGAGAAAATGCTACATGATCATGACAAACATAAACAAGGAAAACCTCACTGATTGCATTCCAATTAGCTGTATTTAGCATCTACTTAACAAGCGTATATAGCATTTAGCATGAGATGAGGACAAGATGGAGAGGTACCTAGTTTTTACTGTCGAAGTAAGATTATAACAAGGAGAAGATGCGGTTTGAGCTAAATACGCAAGCAAAGAGAGAAGTTTCTCACAGAGAATCATTTTACATTCACCAGAAGAAACCACAAAAGAACATTTTTTGTAAACAACAATAATAACAAGACAGAAGGAGAAAGTGATGGTATTATTTAGATACATAGTATAAGTAGTTGTAAGTAGCGATATAACTTCTTCATTGAATTGAATGAAATGCTTTGTGGGCATATTAAAAACTAGAATTTAAATGTATTTTTTGTTGCTGTTGTCAAAAACCTATTTTAAGCAGTAAAACTGATAATGATGCAATAATGAGCGTGCCAATTTACATGAGTAATTTCCAATAGTACACAAAAGAGACGCAGAGGTGGTTGGCTGGTTGATACAATCCATCTATAATGTAAAAGTAAAAGATGTGACTTGCAGCAACCAGCATTCATTTACAGTTTATAAAACCATAAGCCGCATTAACCACTACGACCGGAAGTATAATCACGTATACCTTTGCAATTGACTAGTTGAATCCCAGATAAAAATTATCTATTATTTGCGACGATGGAATTTAGAAGCGTGATTTGTTCTAAATTTTGCAATAAATAAAGAACTGAAATTGTTTGGGAGGCTATTTTTGTTTACTGACAATGTGCTCTATATAAATAGCATTTTTAGTGATTAATATTGTTATGAGAATGTACAAAAACTTAGCAGTATGGGATCAATTTAAACTGATTTAAATCTATTGATTGTAGATATCCAGGTTTGGAAAAATCAATTATAGAAACTGCTTGTACCAATCTCAAAATTGATGGAGCACTCAAGTGCACTTGCCACCATACAGAGTTGTTCGGTTGTTAATTTTTTGTACTATGCATCTGCTAACAGGATTATCTCATGTTTCAATTTTCCAAAATTCCTAAAATTATGACATAAATTCCACCTGTTGTTTCGAGACCCGTAATTAAAACCCCATGCGCATGCCTACTTTACATCTGCTAACAGGATTATCTCATGTTTCAATTTTCCAAAATTCCTAAAATTATGACATAAATTCCACCTGTTGTTTCGAGACCCGTAATTAAAACCCCATGCGCATGCCTAGACAAAGGTATCCAATTCCTCTGCAATCATCTACATTAATGTATTGCATACCGATGATACGATTTTGATGATTTTACAAATGAATTTAGAATTTGACATATTTTTAAAATGTGAAAATAGGCTCTGTACTCAATCCTTCTCTTTGTTCTTGTTCATTGTAATAGTGCCGCCAAGCGCCGGATCCATGCATACAAATTTAAAACTTTCGCACACACTATTATACGTCGCACCTAACCTATATCAGTATTTAATGTATAACACAATCATTGACTCAATACTGAATAGCGTTTCGTTACACTGTTACAATTTCTTACTTTTAGTCAAATGAACAACGAGAATGAAAACAGACCACCCAATGCATTGAAAATTCTATCCGTGTTTAGCAAGTCTACAAATGCATACCTAAATACCAACATCAGCGTCTGTGCTCGTATATTCGTATTTTCTAAGAAGGTAATTACGACTTCGACCATGATACCATTATGAAGAATTTAAGGGACAGCTGTACGTCTATTGATGTTGACAGTAGTCAGCAAAATATGTCGAGTTGAATTCGACTTCAACAGCGCACCAACTGCGCCTACTAGTACAGCTTCACTGTCATCCTTGTCATGTCATATTTAATTCTAAATGCTGGGAGCAGCGGAGATAAAAGAAGAATGCTAAAATATTTGCATGGCACCGTCATCACAATTGTCATATTTGTGATGATGACGATCATCTCATCTTTCAGTGAGATCTTCAAAGAATAAGTCCTTCTAAGAAAGTTGCCCGAGGCGCTTTGGAGGAGGAACCACCCTGTGAATTGCTAATAATAAGGGCTTTGTGATGATGATTGCAAGGAGTCTTGTCAAAGGGAATTTGACATGAAGTGAGGAAGATGATGATATATTTGAAATGATGAGGGAGAAAATTATGATGACAGCAGAAAAGTTTAGCTAGTCTGCTGCGCTACTAATTTACTAATACGCTTATGTGATGTGTTGCTGTCGCTGTATTCGCTCCCAGGTAAAGGGAATAAAAAATATCTTTGAAAGAAACGACAACAAACAAAAATATATTATTCATCCTGTTCATGTCAGTCGGTTAGGGTTTAGTTTATAAATGAAAGCTTCCGTGTGCAAAGTCATTCCTTGGTACAAAGAATGAGTAACTTGTCCCAAAGGCATGTTTACTTTAATGGATTACTGGGGATCTGGTAGGCTACTGTGAAAAATTATCGGGAGCACAAAATGAATTTTACAATGTAAACAAAATACCAACATGGTTTTCCTCGGGGACCATACATGTAAAATATTTACTAGCAAATCACGACTAACCAGAATTATTAATTGGTTATTTTCTAATTACAAAGTTTTCATTTACGAAAAACGATTAAATACCCAGCGTGTTTGTTAATGGGCGTCACAAACGCTTCCCTATACACAGCATTAAAAATTATCCAGGATTCGCAACGCAATTTAATAATAATTACGTGTTCATGTATGAAATTGGAAGAGCTATTTGAATATGGTGTCTTGAAGAAGCAACGGGTAATTTTTAAAACCCAGCATACATACACAAAGTGAGCTAACGTACTTTTAGGTTAGGCACTATCAAAAGGGCAATGAAGCAATGGCACGATATGTGAACTCTTATTTAGATTGACATCCGAAAGTTGCCCTGTAAGAAAAGATGCATTTCAATTTCCGTTATGAAAAAGAAGCAGTGAGTTTTTCTCATTGCAAGGTCGTACGTAAAATTCCAGCTTCTACGTTTATGTACTTGATGTGAAAAGGCATTTCTTCTAATAATTTGCTGACAGAAGTAAAAGGAAGAAAGTTTTCGTAGTTGAAGTTCTATCACGAATCCCTTTCAAGTCATCAATATAAACTAGGGCTTTAGTTTACTACTTTTTCCTGCTGTCTAACTGAACGGTACGGACTTCAATGTAGTATAGTATTAGATAGATTTATACAAGTCATGTATAACTTGAACCAAGGAGAAAACACGCCAACTTGTGTTCATATGGTCTTGCAAAAAAAGATTTTACTTTCGCTCTCCAACCAAACAACATCAAAAAGTCACTAACAGCTAGTCCGTCAGTTGGAAAGAAGTAGTCGCAAACACTCATTCACACGTCTTCAGCTTGGTTTCTTCTTTGGAAGAACACTCCAATCTTCATACAAATAGAAAAAAGAACAGAGCAGCGCAACACTCAGTATGAATATAAGACTATACGACGACCAGGGTTCTTCTGAACTGAGCAATAAAAATATACGTAAGGTGTGAATAGAATCATTTTCTCTGTCATGGCGAGAGGATGAGAGCAAATGCTCAATACGACCACGGGTGTACTTTCGCAATGCTGTAATAATAAGTTGCACTCAAACACAACAGCGTCAGCAGCAGCTATAGACTAGAATCATACAACAACTAAATTAAGTCATAGCAAAGTATAGAGAACGCTGTATATGTTTAGACTTATAGCACGATAAAAATATGTGGCAGTCTGCAATTTCACCCCTTTCACTTGACTGACTGGAATGAAAAGAAAATGTTTTGACTTTCCCATTTATTCCATTATCTAAGATCGGAATTAGAAATATGGACTCTGCGATGTTGTTGACTGAATGAATGGAAAGAGAAAAAAGAGAACGGAATCAGCAGAAATAGCAGAAATTTCAAACCATTCTAATGACAAGCTATACTTTTATAATAAATATAGTAGTCAGAGTAGTCACACTAGTTGCTGCTCTTGTCATCCAGACGGAGAAAGCGTGTGAGAACTCTAGTTCTCCTTTCAAGTTGTTTATGATGCTAATGCAATGTTTTCTCCAAGTTATGACTTACAATTTACGAGACACACACAGGGAGAAAGTTCACCGAAGCCATTTCTATAATTTTTATACAAAGACTTCCAAATGAATAGTAAGTATATGGAGCTGGACGATATACTACAATGATACCATCTTGTAGAGACCTGATTGGAATTGGATGCAAAAGTTTATGACAGAGGAATTTAAAGTTTTCACTACATATTTACCCCGTTCCAGTGATACTATCAACAAAATGTCATTCATCACCATCGGTACTCAACACCATATAATATTTGATGACATACATCGCTTAACACGACGATACATAACATAAAACGGCAATAAAAGCCTTACGCAGATTTTTCCATGAATTTGATTTCGAATTCGCCTATTTTGATTAAACATTCTGTCTGGCTGGAAATAAAAAGGCACTGAAAGTGTTTCGAACTGTCAGGATGTGGGCTGTTTTATGGGATTTTGGCTGGAAAGGAATTTTGATGTGAATATTTCATGGTGCTCCGGAGAAAGTATATATACCTTCGTATCTATTGTTTCATCCAAATAGGATTAACTTCAATAAAGTTTATATCTATCTGAACAGGATTATTAGTGGAAGGAAATGCTGTTTTTGAGACTGCTACTTCAAAATAAGAATGGAGATCCCCTTTGTTTATCCTATTATGTGGCACTTCCTTTGAGATAAAACAAAAATGCCAAGTTTTTATTACTTTCCCTGTGTTTATAGTCATTTTAATATGCTTGGATTCATTCTCGCACGTTTCTTGAGACAGCCAGATAATGTACATATAATGTAGTATGTACTTCATTCTTCACTTGTTTACAACATGCCTGAATATTTCCATATGAGTTTCTACTAAAACGGATGTGACATTTGTTTAGGGATACACATGCATTTTATGAACGTTGTGACGACCAATACATTCTCATTTTATCACCATTATCGGTGGCATGGGTATCATAACTTTCACCACTGCCCAACCCACAAGCGTATTATAACAAGCATACATGACATAGGTAGGTAGGTATATACAAATAAAAGTGTACACATAATCATTCAAAAACCATGCACGAAATACATACACGGGGAAAGGCCAACGTGCAAATGTGGCTCTGTCACCTTTCATTAACCGGATTTTGTGACCGCAACAACATAATATGAGCTGGGCAGGGAGTTAGTCGTTATGTGAGAAGCCCTTCGATGACAGGGGATTTTCTACGACAAGCATGACAACGACAACCACGTAAGCAAACGTAAAAATGGCATCTTTTATGCCAACTATATAATATGTTGGTTGTACAATAACGTGAACATCTCGCCAACGTTATCATCATCAGTGTGCCGAAGTAAATGTCCGTTTTATTGCATCCCCATAAAGCCCGTTACTTGTCGTGGAGAATACGTGAGCGGCTAGCTTCAAGGGGAATTTAATTCGACATTGGATGGCTTCCAGTTATATTCATCCTGAAAATGGTCACTTGTGGTTACAACGTCCCTACGAACACTTCATACCTACAACATAAGACCATACAGAAAAAGAACAAATCGAACCTTGCTGGATGGCGGGTCACGTCACATTATGTTTGAGATGATCCCTTGTGAACTTATCTTATTCACTGCAGCCTTTTCCGTCGATATGAAATGCAAAGATGTCCATTTAGTGTCCACCTACGTTGTACGTGTTTTTTAGCTTCGTAGATAAACGACTGGGCTTATTAAGCGGGAAAAGATAAAAATCCTGCTTGGTATATACCAAACTTGCATTATGGCTTAAATATTATACTTTCAGAATGATATAGCGGCATTACTTGATGTACTGCAAATATAGTAGAATTGAAGAAAACTTTGTCATTCTTATTCTTTTAGAGTGCTTTCAATCAATATTATATAATTTAAAAATATACAGATTTAAGTATGGAGTAAAGCCGATTTTGAACTTGCATTCCAGAAAAGTATATTCTATCTGGTTGGGAAATAAAATGCAATAATGACCGGTTGGCTGGCAAGGAATAAAAAGAATGGAAAGCTCCACCGTGAATAATACGTATAGTCAGATTTGATTATTGCATATATCCATATTGTATAATATTATCATACACATTTGCAATAGCATGTACTCTATTCACATAAAATATACATAACGTGTACAACTGAAATAGAAGTAAGATAAAAAATGTATGGGAAAATGAAGACGTACATACGAGAAAGCTGGAAATGAAAAAAAGTACATATATTTAATGGATTATTCCGGTTGTATTCAAGTCACATTGCTTCCTTTCTCTAACCATATTTCAATTTCAGCCTTTGACTTACAAGGCATAAATATATTTTTATAACCTCTATACATACAACACTTTCCGTCTCTTGAAAAGATGATGACCTTAAGCCATTTCAGGACAAGCTACGTGAACAGGGGAAATTCCACAAGATTGCAGTAGAAAATATGGACAGCAATGCATTTACGATATAAAAGGTTATTCTGCACCATGTCTGATAATCATTCCTGTACACTCAGCTTTTCACTTTCCACTAACCTCGCCAGATTTTCTAACAAGTCCGATGAACTTCTTAACGCTATCTAACAATATGGCAAAAAAAGACGCTCTTCTCATGGAGAGGTTAAAAGCTTTGTATTGCAAAAATTACTTGTAAAGCAAAGTTTGATACAGAATAATCGAAAGATTGACCAAGAAAAATGGAAGAGTTTTTATACGGAGAACAAAGATGGTTTGTAAAAAGCTGCAGGAGAAAAGTGCTCTGTCATTATTTATTAGGAACTTTATGAGTAGTCCTCTGTTGTGGTGTCAGATTAATGTATATGAGACTAAAAAATCTTGTAAAGATGAATACAGTATACACAAACAATATATGAGTGGGTAAAGTAATTTATAAGAAAGGGTTTAGTTTGCTAATGCATAATCGTAACAATCATTATTTTTATACACTGTCTATAAGTTATTGCCCTTGGGGTGCTTGTAAATCTTCCTGTCTTATATGAATGATATGTTTGTACTTGTTGAAAGTTCTAAACAAAGTCAGAATCAGAATAAACGCGTAATGAATTTATACTTATTTTGTGTTTTTTCCCTTACAAACTTATTACCTCATTATGCACATACCTACCTAATACCTACGGAGATATCTTTCAACTCGATAAAATTTAATTGGCAATATGGAACGTGTGTAATCTGATGTTGATTGTTTGTAGATTTTGCATACTAACGAGACTCATTCGCTGAAAAGGAATAGAATGATATCAGTACAATTTTTTATTTTCAGATAGTCGGAATGATGGGAGGTGAAAAATATAGGCTGAACTTGAAAAGACAAGCCAAGGGAAGTTTACTTTATATGTCTGAAAAACTAAGTGTGCAAATATCAGTAATCGTTGACATTAACACTGCATTTTCTCTAACCAAAATCAGTCCCACAGATCAAATCAAACATTTCACTTCATATAAGGCCTGCCTACCTAATAAATATAATCATTATGCATGCGTGGTATAATATTATTACCACAAGGATGTCAAGTGTCTTGTACGATAAAATACAACACAATAATTATTATGTATGAGACATCCGGTGCAATTTTGCATTTAATTTGGAAAGTATGTCGGTCGGGAATTTTATACTGAGGTTATATGCTTATGCTTTTGTACAGACATTTGTATGACATGAGTCACTTACTAGATATAAAATTTCGGTTGACTGGCACACGACACAATGCAAAATTTTGATGTATATAATTTTTGGTTTGAATTTTGCAGTGTGTACTTCTTAAGTAACCATAAATAATCTCTATACAGGTAACAAGCATATTTTTTATGGTTCAGAACTAAACAGATTTTTATGACAGAACGTAAAATACATTTTTATTTGAGGCAAATGTCTTTACGTGCTGTATACTGTTTATAACAATGAAAAACTTCTGTAGTTTTGTCTACATTTTGCTTCAACATATCGCTTAGGTGCAAATTGAAAAAAAAACACCAAATACCATTCCTCTAGTAAGTAAACAACAGCACTGCGAGTTTTTTTGTGTGCCATCAATTCATTTTTAATGTTCAACATACAAAAACGAACCCCAAAATCATGTGCAGATTTATGGTCCCAAGCACTCCTCCTTGCTCACGTCCTTGTTTGTCAAAATCCATGAAACGCTCATATACCTACTTAAATACTTACACTGCTTTTACAACAGAAATGATGGATTTTTGCATCACATCACAAAAATTGCAACATGTTGAATGGGCGCTATAATATATAGTTGCACTATTCACGTAGTAGTTCGTGGTGGTGATAAATAGGTAAGAAAGTCTTCATTGAATTCAGTAGGATACAGAAATACCTACATATATTTAACGTGTAAGCAATAAAACGTTAGGGTCTTTATGTAATAACCACTTAACAATTTGCTATCTTTACTCTCTTTATTGCCAGCATAATAGCACATTAGTGACGTTGATACATTATGTTGTAAGAGGATGATTAACGGATTCATTCAAACATACTTAGATGTTCCATAGGTGTAATGTTGAATCCAAAGCGTCAAAGACATTTGTCAATCGTGTTTTGGATTTATGTCACATTAGCTCAGGTATGTTTCTAATTTTTACTATGTTTAAAATTTAAAATGTTCATAGAAAATGCATTATTATTACCTCTATCTTATCAGTCGGCTTAACGTTCAAATCGTGGCTAAGGATAACTCAGTACCATGACATGGATACTTTCGTTTTCAGTTACATGTCCCATTTTGTACATTTTATTCATAGGACGGGTATTCGCTCACTAATGGCCATTAATGAAGAATGATACATTTGAAGAAAGTACTTTAAACTGCAAAACTGATGGGATCAAATGATTAAAATATAAATGTGATTTTTATAAGTATTCGGTCATCCATATTGAAATATTTCCCTACAAAACTCCACATTCCTAAAAGATTCACATGAGGACAATGTATATCTACATTGTACATATTGTTCAAAACGGAATTCAAATACTTAGTTCCTTATTTGCTCGTGGGAATATAAATTTCTGCGTGCTGACGGGAAGGTGAAGAGCAGGCACTCTCTCATGATGCATGGCAATATAAATTTAATATTTGTGGTTCAATTTCCATTTTTTCAGTTATGCCATCTGGAATGGTAACAATGATTTATGAGCCGGTATATACCTGCTTATTTTCAGAATTGTACTTTGTATTTGGCAAGTAGAACATATTGTTCTTACGTGCAAGCCTATATTTTTAATGCTTCCAGTCCAGACAGACTACCTTCATTATTGGTGCCGTGTGTGAAGTAGCAAAATAATCCACATTCAAAAATCTCACGACACACACACTATCTCCATATACGTATACTTATATATAATATGATCATCATTATGATAGCAGTTTTAAATGTCTAACCAACAGCAATCATGTATAGTGCATAGGTCTTAGAACTCTCCAAATTATCATTAACTTTTCACATTATATCCATTCCATGCTCAGCCACGTTTCTTTTGTTTCAAATTCTTGGCTTCTCATTCATTACTTTTGGATGAATGCATGGAAAAACACTCATTGGGCTCCTTTGCAAAACTTTTTTCCTGGTTTTCATAAAAACAAGATTTTGCAATAACGTCTTAATGCCTTATGGAAATCCTGTGAGAGACCTCAAGAAAAAATCTTTAAAGAATCTTCACAACCAAATGTTTATAAAAGAATAGGAGTGTGTACTAGTAGTCTATGTATACATAAATATATATTATACAATATCCAACCAAACACTCAACAAGCGAAGATTTTATAGCAAAATATTCATAAAAGATAAGATGAGATGTTGTAAAAGTATACCCATTTGTATGCATAACGAACAACGAGTAAGAATGGATTTCACCTTGATCGAGACCGAGAAGAAAAAACGTACACACTTAAACGGCAAATGTCAGAGATGACAACAACGACACGGCAACGGACGAAGTAATATAATTTCCGTAAAGACAATATCCATAGCCAAGTGAATTCAGGCATGAAAAAGGAAAGACGTAAAATAAAAGTGTAAATCTTCACTTTTTTCATGCATGCATACAAGTAAATATACATGTGTATAAACAATATATTACATAGTCTTTTATCGTATCCATCTCTGTGATAAAATGCAAACACACAAGAAGTCGAAGAAGCACCTGCTTACTTTTTTTATTGTGCACTTTTCTGCAAACATGACACCAATTCTAGGCGTTATAAGAAGTTATATCTATCATCAAATTTAATAGTAATCTATGCCTACATCCTTTATATAACTTGGTCTCTGCCACTGTGAGGATTCATATCATCAGGTGAAAAAGTCAAGAACTTGTAAATAGCCTTTTGTTACGTTGCCAGTTTAATTAGAGACAGAAGAAGCAACAACGCAGCGATGTAAATTTTTATTGGCTACTTTTTTATCAGTATTATTACACCACGCAGACAAAGGAAGAAAGAAAGAAAACTTTTTTTTTGCAAGGTGCCGGTTGGTTGTATCATCATTGCATATTATTAAGTATTTGCTGTGGTCAGCGTCATCAGAGTTGTCCTTAGTTTTTTTAACTTGGCACTGCCAATACCAAAAACGATTTTACAGAATAAACAATAAACTGTTAAAGCAAGAAACTATACACACATACCTAAGAAAATTATTTACAAAATGCATCATGAAATGAATACTGGACTTTAGGTAGGACTGTGAAATTATCAAACGACCTTGTGGAATCCAGAAAGTCATCTAATCACTTTTTACCTTCTTCATGTAACAAGATTTCAGGTTGTAACAAAAAATTGCATTTTTTCTGTTAAATGATTGGGTGTAAACTGCACACTTGTTTGTAGTTCGACACATCTTCTGATTTCATCATTGTACATGCCACAGATTGTCATTCGTATCATTTGCCCATTTGCATTCCTATGTATTATGCATTATGATCATCATACATTTACCAATTATTTTTCCACTAAAAACACGGACTTTTTTTCAATATTGCACAGGTAAATGAAAACACGTCAAAAGTTGTTGGCAAGATGAAGGAGGATGAGCTAATCGGACAAGAGTCATGTTCGTGATCAAAATTTATATTGAATAAGTGAAATATGTTATCATATATCATGTAGGTATAATACAAGCCTTCTTAACAATTTTGACTCAATGAAATCATTGCTTAGAGTAAGTAGACAAAGATATGGATTTAAGCAGAGAATTTATGTATGAGCGTTTATATAAAAATCATGTAGTATTTTTTGCAATAAAATTCCTATCGTTGGGATGTCATAATTTCTCAAACAGGTAAGCAGGTAATCTAAATGTCTAACTTGGTCTCACCGTTTTACTGATTACAGGACCATTATAATCCTTTACAGACTTCTTACCTTGCAGAGCTGTATGGATTTATTTTTATAAAAAATGAAAGCTTTTCGTTTTAGCTCTGATAGCTAGAGAAAAAACACTAGCGACATAAGCAAGAAGAAAAGAGTCCCAAGAAAAATAGCTTTCATCCATTAATAATGATATGATAATAGGATGCATGTAATAATCCTTTAGAGATAGAATGTCTTGTTGCAAATTGATTGGCAGCATCTCATCAAGTCGCTTGCATCAATAATATTCTACGAACGAACGAGCCTGCCGAAGCATTTAATTTTAAACTCTTCATCATTGAGACCGCGTCAACATATCATCATTGCCTGTTACCATTGTCCTTAAAACACTTGCTGAAATGGGCTTGTCGGCGACAGCAGTGTGTGGTATGATGAATTTGTTTTCAAGAAAACCGATTATTTTTAGAAAAAGCGTTGTATGAATTTCTACTTAATTGCAGCATAAAATCTTTTTTGATTTTCACATGGTCATGAATCAGATGAAAATATATTCATCTATGAAAATCTCCGTGCAAGATTTGTGAGATGAGTATAGTGACCATCGTCGTAAATCCAGAAGAAAAGTCTTTCTGTCCAAACAAAATTGTAAAGTAATACAAATTACGAGGTTGATGGTCTATGTATCTTTTGTTACAGGATCTAAAACGACATAATCCTTGAAATTTCATATTCAGTTTAAATAAAATATTACTTGAATTATCCTTAAAAGAAAACTCTTTCCACAAAGTACTATTATTATAATATATTATGTAAGAAAATGGGGATTTCATTTTATATGCACAATACCTACATATGTCAAACAATAGATGCTTTTGGAGTTTGTTCTCGTGACTCTCTAATGGTTTTATTTACTGTCACACGACGATGCATTCTTTTCTCTTTTAAGGATCACTCTCTGCATCATAAAACGGATTCTCTCCTATGCATATGCAGGTATCATCCGAGATAATCCTCGTAAACCTTATAATACATCGTATTTGCCTTGAGGTGCATTGCAATCCAAAAGCAGAAATAGAAATATCAACTTATCAATAATACGTAGGTATAATATAGTAAGGTAGTGTTCTGTTTTCTTACCTGTTAGACGAGGTTTCCTCTGCGGAGGTCCCACTTCCTTGCTCCAATCCATGACTTTTGCTCTGACTGTTTGGACCATAGGATGATGATGAGCCCCAAAATTTCTTCTTCTTTAAACACAACATGATGAAGATAAAGCTACTACTACGATTTTCTCTGTTCTGCTGCTCTACTTCTGGCAGGTCAGCCTCAGTTCAATCAACATGCGGAGATCCTTTTTTGCATTAGATTGTTGCTGAGAGCTGATATACCCACCCGTTGCTAATCGGAAATAAGGTAGAATGCCTGAGAAGATGAATACAGCCACCACGCATACGAAAATATTATGCAACCATTCATAAAATTTTCCTGATGGTGATGATCCTTCTTCTCCTTTGTCAACAATTGCATTATTGTTAGGTGAGGTAAAGAGATGAGACAGGTTGAAGAGCGCACAAAAAAGGTTCAAAAATGCAGGTGACCTAATATTTCTTCTTCATGTTACTAGACTCCCCCTGGTCGCTCAAGATCATTTATTTCATTTTCACCGTTAATCCAGTCAAGACCGTCGCGAGATTCTTTCCTTCCTTTGAAAACCTTATGTCTTGGTCGTATCGTAGTCTACATTATTTGGTATAGTGAATTTCATGACAGGATAATATCTTGCAAAAGAAAAGCTATATCGTTTTATATGATCTGCTGCACTGTGTAAAAGTCTAAAGTTAGGATTGTTTGTTATAACTTTATATTGTTGTTGGTATAGTGTATAGTTGAAGCACACATTCTATACACCTTCAGGCAAAACTCCATATGAAAGGAAATACAATATGAGAAACAGGGGAAGCATCAGGTACGCAAGTACCTCATCTTCATATCCATATTAACGATAATAGCTGTTTACTTTAGTGCACACTAGAATATCTTAAGGAACGGTACAATTTTCTCCGATTCTAGCTTGGTGACATTTTTTTTCTTTGCGTGATTGCCTACATTTATGTAATTTCGTTACACTTGTATGTCTGCCGCGCACACTGTTCTTTATACACAGACCTTGAGACCACATGCACGCAAAAAATGAAGTTATGGTACACCCGTCAGCACTGCTTTTACTCATCCAAAGAAATATCTAACAGTACAAATTGTACACAGACACAAGGTAAGTATTCTTAGTAATAAATGAAAACTTGACACACGCAGGCAGAGAAATTATCCGTGCACCACACACTAACCTAATGCTATCTAACAAACTCACAGAAATCTTCACGGGAATCCTTTTGTTCGTATTTTCTTTCCATTAGATTTAGTCCTTTTCTAGAATTGTAAAGACAATTTCCAAGAGATGTAAGGAAGAAAAAACACACACACTAGTTGAGAGACATGGAACGAATATTCTCGTAGCTCAGCCTTGGCTCTTCCTTCTGAATTTAAAGCGAAATGGAGTTACCCGAGTGGAATCTCTGGATCTGAAAAGATATGTAAAACGATATTTTACAACAAAATACATACTTATATAGGAAGAAAGGAAGTAAGTTATAAATATCTCTTTAACTTGTGAGATAACTGAGAATCTTTTGGTATTGTAATACTTTGCAGCAATACGAATACGTTTGTGCTAGAAAAGGAAAATATTTGCTAAAAAGAATTTGTAGCCCTTTTCACCTTTTCAGTTGTCCTGTCTTTAAGTGCTACACTATCGATGACATAATATCACATAACACAAAGTTATATAAATTACTTAATAGTTTATATTGCAATTAAAGTTTTCAAGCTCAATAATATAATTATCACAAACTCTTTCCTAATAAATATATTAGAACATTAACATTAGTTTGACAAAAAAGTTAGTAATTTGTTGCAAGGACGCAAACAAAGAAGTAATTTTTTGGAGGACAAGCCATTGTTAGTTCAAATTAATGACT
>JAHZMV010001236.1:0-16760 GCA_027743765.1 Coecobrya sp. COE2 | reverse complement strand
CGAGGCTTAAGAAAAAAGGTTGCGACTTAAGAAAAAAAGGTCGCGGCTTAAGAAAAAAAGGTTCCGCAACGGTTTTGAGTTCAAATGAATTGCAACGCAGATACTTTAGAACCCACTGTACATGCAAGAATGTTCAAAGCTATTGAAAAAAATTCTAGAACAGTTGTTCCTCAATGTGAATTTAGATTATGTACCTATATGTACCGTTGTTCCTCTATTTGAAATACAAATATTATAAAAAATGCGTTTTGTTTTACACGCTGTGGTATTTTTCACATCATCTCCTTTTCGCTTTACTTCTCTCAAATCTTTCATTTTTTTCTTCAATGACTATATATTTTGTTTCAAATGAAGGGTCCCAGTGGCATATCTAACATGTAAACTAAATCACTATTATGGTTTGTTTTAGCAAAGACAATATAAAAAATGTAGGTGGTAAATTGCATTCATCTGATCTCTATGTAGTTTGCCGGCATCTCTTTTTACAAAATGTAGTTCCTCGGGTTCAAAAAGTGTGTGGCATGGTGAAGCAACGCTTACTTAGCAGAAGGAATCCGCTTTCATGCTGGGCTTATCATCATATATCATTTTGCATCTTTGCGACTACCAATGCAGGACATTTCATTGACGATTTTCTTGTCCATTTTTGAATAAAATTTGGGATAAAAGCTGTGTTTTGACTATCAAGTGAAATGTGATCTTGATATGATGAGATGCTTTTATATTCTATACAATGCTGTCTGATCATTTTCAAATTGTTGCAGGTATGCACACGTTTTCCGTCTAGGATTTTCCATTGCACTTTTTTATGATTGTTGGTGGTTTCGCGTCTCATTGTCAGGCGGAAGCTGTTCCGAAACAATGCTCTTTTCAGTCAAGTCAAGAGAGCGCTTTTTCTATGTCGGCATGTCTTGGCATTTTCATTTTTGTTCTTTTTCTTCAGAATCTGCAACGTGCAACTCTTAACCCCGTCGTCACATTGAAAACAACACCGAGACAGTATTTATTTGCGTTTATATTAAGTTTTCATTACATTCTTCTGTCTTGTGTGATCTTCCGTTCTCATCATTATCATCAGCCATAGCGCATCTCTATCAAAAATGATTATCACTGCTGCAGAGATGACTTGTCAATTTTTCTCTTTCTCAAGTGGATCATCATATAAATCCTCACAAGTTGAGATTCAAATTGTAATGATGATATTGCATTCTCTTCTTTCCATTTGAAATGAAGTAGAATCAAAGAAATTGGTAAAGTTCCTACTTTGCCTTGCGTTAAAAATGACGACGACCCAAAAGAAAGAAAATTTTTAGCCCTTGTTTACTTTTCTATCAGGTTGTCTCTTCACCAAAAAGTGTAAAGAAGCCGCAATGTATACATTTCATTAAGGAGGAGCTAGTGCATGTAAAAATTTAAAACTTTTCTTCTTATTTACTTAAATGTTCGACAGGGTTTTATATTATGTTCCCTCGTTTTCTGGCAATTTTACTCGTTTTCCGAAATGAATGGAATTGATTATTATATTGAACCCTTTTTTATTGAAAAAATAAGGAAGAAAAAGACCAACTGCATGATTATCCTTATTCCCCCGCTGGTTAATTCTTATTTACTCCTTGTGAGCCTTAAACCTAATAAGGGGATACCAGAGAAGAGAGAAAATCATGATCATTTTTCTCTCTCTCTTGAATACTTACCTTTAGGCTTACTCAAGTACAACAAAGTATTGTTACTGCTTATATATATCCCATTATTACCTATATACCATACTCAACGACTCAACTCTATCGCCGATTGTTGTTGTCAAATAAAAAGAATAAAAAAGTTCTCAACTGTACAAGCTTTATTGCTGGGGTCCCATACAAAGTCACTAATAACCATTCTCATTGTGATCATTAACAAGCTGAGAAAGGGGTATAACATTTCCAATGGCTTTGATGATCCCTTGTCCTCCGATCTAAAATGCAATGATGGTGTCCGATTTGGGTTTTGTGAATGTCAATATAAATGACGGAGATAGTAGCATGCATACCATCACATCACATGGTTATATGTACACATTCAACAGAATACAATTGATTGTTGTGAACAGAGTACTGTTTTCAATGACTTACCCATATATCCTTATCTCTAAAGCTTATCAGGCAGGTATCCCTTTTGTTATTATTATTATTAAAAGAGGCTTATCACAACAGCAGCAACCGCAGCAGTATGTGCTCTTATCCTGTTTACCATTTTTATGATACTCTATTTTATCAGCTCACCTTGTTATTCTTCCTATTTATTTATAGATCTATAACAAAACTTGAATGTGCCCAAGTATCGTCAATGTGGCACCAACAAGCTTTGATCTGAAATCGCCAGACTCTCTGGATTCATTGACTCATTCACTTTTCTCGTCTCATCAAACAGTGCTCACTTCATTCACATTCTCAAGTGTGTATTCATGAAGCATGTTTTTTCAGGCTTGCCTTACTTTACAAAGCTTTCTATAATGATACCGGCACAAATAAATAATTACAGCAGTTCAGCAGTGGCAGTCACGACGATGTGTCGTATCTAAATATATTACTTCACCCTTCTTCATTCTTTAATTCCTCAACAGTCCTTTTTAATCGGTTTGGTTTGGCCGACTAAAAACTATGTAACCTATTGTACTGGCCTGGTGTACCGGGCTACTGCCTGGCCACTCTCTATTGAGCCGATCCTCAAGAATGGTTTAGGTAGAGTTGGAGAAAAGACAATCTAGTTTTTTCCCCTGAACGAAAAGAATTAAAATACTGAAAACTCGTTGAACTCTATAACTATTTCATTAAGAAAAATATCCTGGTTAGGTAAAAGAAAGAATGAGTATGCTTATGTATATCCCCCGTCTCCCTGTATATTTCAGCCCGACGAAGCACGACAAGGACCACCTCATATAGCTGAAAGGAATTCTAGTGAAATACCTTGAAAGAATAAAGTTTCAAGTAAAAATGACCATATAAACCGGGCACATATCAGCCTCGTACGAAATATGTTATGTTCGTAAATTTCACTTTGAGCTGATGATAATATACTACTACTGTCCATTACATTTATTATGCATTTTTGGTTAGCCAGCCATGCCTGAGATTCTTTTATCCTTTTGTTCATTTTTGCCAGGGTCGTGATATTCTGGTATTACCGGAATCTGAATGGGTTGATTGATGCCATGAGCGTACCTAGATAGTTAACATTATACACACACAGTTCATTTAACTAAAAGGCAAATCTGATCAACTCAACGACCGGCCGCTGGTGACGGCGTTTGCCGATGATCGTATCATCTGAGGAGAGGATGAGAGTGCCAGTGTAAAAAGTCTAATTGCTAGACAATAGTATTTAAAAAATTTCATATGCGTTACACTACACTGCTGAAGATATAATAATAATGCCTTTCAGCTTTTTGCAAAAAATGTTGACACAGTACACATACAGGCTATAAAAATTGGTAAAAAAGTATTGAAAATATTTGGATCTTTTGCAGTTTAATTTATGATTTCTCAGTATTTAATGTCGTGCCGTGTTAAATAGTTAAATGCATACAACTCGTTTAGCTTGTCTTTTGTATTCTATATCCTATCTCCACACGTCTTGACTGGCTCGTTATCTGCATAAATATGGCAATTGGCAAAATATCTATTTGATTTCTTGTACCCTTTTTGAATATTTTAAAATTAGGAACTGTTGCATGACTTGCACAATCACTGCCTGTAATCATCAACTAACGACATGGCAGTGGTGATTTCTCTTGCTAGACGACCAAGAGACAAATAGCAGACAGTCCAAGTTCAAAATTCCATTCATTTTTGCGCAATCTTGTGGTTATCGTGATAAGGAATTTTTCTAGCCGGAGGAATCGATTACACTGAATACGTGGACCTAATCCATAATTAATAGAATATTTCAAGTGTGGTCGGTTGGTTTGGTAGTTATTTTTTGCAAACTATTATTCGCGCAAGTACCCACACGTCATTGAAAAGAATGCTGTTGCCAAAAGTTGAGGAGATGCAGTTTTTTGCATGACTTACTTGAAAAGAAAACCACTCCTGTCGGTGCTTCTACACTGCAATTTGCAAACTCAAGTGCATCTTCTTCTTGTATACATATTTGCATTTAAGTTTATTTAAGACTACTTTTACATATTTATCGATTCATTCTCACTGACATTGATCAACTCAACAGGAGGTAGGGAACTGAATACGGATTCTTCTCTTGTTTGCTATTATGACAAACAAAAGCTCATAACTTGTCAGGCAATCTACACATTTTATTTCACCCATTCAGTAAAAGTTGTTATTTTAATGTTTCAAAGTGAGTCCTCAATATTTTATAACGTGAGCACTTTGGGTGCAAGTGTGAGAAAGAAAACTTGAAAAATGATTAACCGAATGATTCAAATAGACGTGAACGCAATACGACTTTGATTTTAAGCTCCTTGCATTTTTCTTTTATTGGGAGCTTTCACATCAATTTCAATTTATCCCAAAAACTTAATCGACATTTTGAGTTGCATGTAAGAATTCAAAACTAAAAATGAAGGCCTTATAGCACCTGTTCATTGGTGTTATAAAAGCACGTAGCAAGTTTGATTACAGTCTCGTTAATTTGGAGAAACCTTTATTGTCCCTTTTATTTCTGGCAAATTACCATGTTCATGCCATTTACTAATTGATTGTTAATGACCCCTGCAAAGTGCAAAATGGAGAACAAAGCACGTCTTTTTTATTGTCATGTTTGGCTAAATTTCAATATAAAATGAAATACATGTGTCAGTCATGCACTGAGATTTAGAGAGCATGTCGGTTGGATTCATCACGCAATGCACACCATAGAAAATTGAATTCCATCCAAATGTACAATTATGTCTGATATTTTTAAACCACAAATAAATCTAACTGATCGATAATATACAAAAAGCTTTGTAGCCTCGTACCCATTTAGCACATCACGTGTCACACGACGTTTACACGTCTGGCCGGGATGCGTCTATATTCTCACTCTCATTGTCAGTCTCTCGCTCGGTCGAGTATGCAAATACAGAAAATGCATTCGTGAATTTCTTCACTTTTAAAATCTCGGCAACTCTGAACGATAAGACCAACGACTTATTCTATACAGGACAACGATACGCAAGTCGTTTGTCAAAACACACATTCTCTTGTGTTTGTACATTTTGTACACATCGCATACCTAATTATTTCATTCATTCATCCTCGTCATTTTTACCCTCTACACAATTTCTTCACTATTTCATTCATTGTACTCGGCTCACAATCCGTCTCGAGCTTATAACTAATGAGTTCCTTTGCCTTTCTCTAACCTAACTATGGAGTTCATTTAAAAAAGTAAATATTGCCCAGAAGCAGCATCAGCATTGGCTTTACTCATTTGCATCTTAACTAGCCAAGTAAAGTATGCAGTTTGTTGGTCCTACACCATGGCACACCAAACAAAATTCCTTTTTGAAAGTTTTCCAAACTAATTAACACGCGATATTAGGCATTCGGGTGATGATGAATACTATTACTGTAACACCAGCAGCAGCAGCAGAATAGCAGCTGTTGCTTTTACTATGTGCATTCATTATTATTAAACTGTTCGGGTTTTCATAAGAAACTAAAAAGGATTCATTTTTTTCATGATTTGCATTGCAGAAAATATAAAGCTGGTGCTTAAATGATAAAATGTGCTGAGCATCATATCATAAAGAAGGAAAGCTATAGGGAGAACAAAGACAAAATCAGAAAAGTACACAGCCTTAAAAACAGATTTACCTTCCAAGTCAGATTATCAAATCAAAAAATGGTATACAAATGTGTGTGCACATTATACACACAAGGTGTCTGTCTTCTCTTTGCAATTGCCATTAACTTTAATGAAAGTCGTATGCATGCACAATATACAAAATACTTACCTATATACCCACAAGCAGACAGACATAGACAAGTACATTTTTATATAATCGGCTATACACAGCATAAAAACTACATTTTCATCCTGTCGGTTTGGTTTGATATCACATTACAGGTAGATCGTATTACATCTCTGTTCAAATAATATCATCTTCTCTATACACAAAAATAGATTGAACAAATGAACTGTGTATAATATTGTGATGGACAGATCACTAAAAGTAAAATGCATTATGTGCATGATTATCTCCTCTTTGCATACATATCATATCAATAACTCGATATCCTTTTAGTGTTCTCTGCTTGTTTAAACAAAAGCTGTGTGTTTTCCACTGACTGTGTGTGTGGATTAGAAGTATATTGGCTAAAAATGATCATCATATCACGTAAAAGTATATTCCATATCGAAATACCTCAGTGTATAGAAAAAACAAAGACAAGTAAAAGCAGTGTTATTGAACAGATTAGCAAAGTATTTTACAGCTGGTATTCCATCCAGCCAGCAGCAGTTGTGTTGTCGACATCAGCAAAGAAACAAGAGAGTAGTTTGCAGCAGCCGACGAGCAGTGAAGTGAACGAGAATGTATGAAAAGCAGATTTACATTGAAATGAGCAAGTTGTTGTAGTGGTTGGAGATGAATCTGTTACGGAGAATGGCAGAAATGAAAATGAGCAGCGAGAGAATGATGATGTGTTCCTGTGAGTCTTTTTGCTTTTCACGAGATATTTTCTCGCACTGCCCCCATACGAATTCATGCATGCATCCACCATGAATCTCTTGTTCATTTGATGATATAGTCCTCATGAGAAAAATAATCTTCATGCTTCTTGAACATACACACACACACGGAAAGATTTTTTTTAGATAGAAAGAGTAATAAAGCATGGCTAATAATAATAATAAGTAATATTTCACAGGCATGTATATATGTCGAATACTGTTCTTAAAAATTTTTGCACCTGCACCATACATAATATTATGCTTTTGGTAACTTTTATCATAATATATGCATTCTTATAATATTCAACCAACTATAGCGAGAAACACGAGAGAAAACATATCATGCATTTTCATAATGATTCTACTATTTCATAATTTTAATTCATGAGAGAAAAAGTAGTTGTGTATGGCGTAACTATTTATGAATGAATCGGATGCGCTCAAGATGATGGCGGAGTGCGTACTACAAAAGCGTACATGTGTGTGTGAGTTGTGTGTGCATCATGTGTCTGTATTTATATTAATTACAATAATAATAGAGAGAAAAATTATTTCCATTTGTAACTGACTTCTCTGGTTGGTCTTGTGAACTGCTGCTCAACTCCCGTAAATTATACTTTATAATACAGAGAGTGAATAGCAGAAAAACTTGGAAGCAATAAGTGTTTCCGTATTTATTAGGTATGCACATTTAAAAGATTATTTATACCTACACAACACATCATGCATATTATAAAGGTAATATTAGTGAGTGGGATCACAAGGGAAAAGATTTATGTGAATGCTTTTCTTTGTTGAACTTTTTTTAATATGTTGTTTGTGACGCGAGGGAAATGATGTGATTGTAAGTGATGGATAGTGTGGAAGTGATGAAGAGAATATCACACACAGGCTACCAGCTAGCAACAAGCTTGTTGAAACTCGGCCTTTAAAAAATCTTGTTTCCTTTCCGTACTCATCTTGTATATTACGTAAATATGTTTTATTTCTTATCCAATCTTTATTTAAGCATGCATGAAGGACAAGCCTACTGGCAATGAGTTGACTTATTGCTTCAGTTTGCGCAAGGTAAATTTACCCATTCATCGTGAGAAAGACAGAATGAATGAAGATATATATTCTCTTGTTATGTGCCTGAAAAATGTTTTTTGTAAGTTGCAAAGAAAATTCCAAATGAAAATTAACTACGTGAATATTATTATGATACAATATTTTAATATATTTGCATTACACACGGTGTGGTGAACTCACAAAATGTGTCGGTGTGCATATGATTATGCAAGGAGAAAATTATATATGAGTTCAAACGGAATAGAGAGATCCTGATTGACAAGATCAAATAAATTTTTTTGAGTGTGCCCGTATCTCTTTGTTCAGTACTGCTCCCATGCAGTATCGGTAGGTTGATTGCAGTGTTTATATAATGTGTTTGCAAGAGCACAATAGTTCAAGATTCTGCTCGTTTATTATTTTCTCTCTGGCTCGGGCATCGTCTTAATTCATCGGTTTCGTTCTTGCTTACGTCTTGGCAATTTTTCCAAGTTGTTTCAAGTAGAAGATAACATTGCAGAGGAGAAAAAAATGAATAAAATGATAATGAGCAAATAAAGTACGCATTAGGATGATGATTGAGAATTTACCAAGATGATAAGGTATTCCTACACTGAGAGAGCCGGGTGGAATGTTGAATGTTGGTGGTTGTTGGCTGTGAATAAAACAGAGTCGGTTCGAAAGCAACATATATCAAGTATTTTTATAGCGTAATAGTGATAATAATAAAATTGGACGATGATGAGAAAAGGTGAACGGGTAATGTACCTATGAAATGAAATACTTACCTGTGCTCTGCAAACTAAAGCAAAAGCTACATGGATTTTCTTGAGAGATACCATATTTTATGTTCTTGATTCATTCTCGTGATATCTGCAGGAAAAGTTGGAAAAACTTCATTGTTCTTTTTTATCAGTGGATGATACACAAACTTACACACAGCGAGAATGCAATAGTGGTCGAGTTTTATATATTTTTTGTAGCAAGGAATGAGCTATGGCTTGTTTGTGAATCTTGTCAAGTGAAGAAATCGTATCCTGTAACATCTCTTCTTGCTTGCTTTCCTTTCTTTGTACACGGTGCACATAATATTATGCTTTTCTCTATACTTGGTTGGTGAATTAGACAATAAAGAAGATTTTTGCTCCCATAATAAGATGAAGATACTTTATAATAATAGCAAAATGCATTATGAGATTCTTTTTCGCTACAGGAAATATAACATGCATCATACTTATACTTTATTACAGAATGAATGGTAAAGTACACAGAGATGGTTATCTCCTCGTCTTTCACTGAAATGAAAATGTTTGAATTTCAAGTAGTTTGGTTGCAGGATATAAGTGCAGTGCAGTATGCAACAACATTTTCCTTTCTCACATGAAAGCCGTGGAAAATCTGATGTGGCATATTTCATGTTACATATCCCGTTTTTGCGTCTCGTGTGTACTTTTTGATCAGCACACAGACAAAAACAACAAACAAGAGACAGAGAAGACGCAACAAGTAGAAAACAAGCAACAAGTGTTTTTTCTCTTCATTTCCTTCTCCTCCTGAGGTGTAGAAGACGACGTCGACGGGGTGGTTGCTGTTTTTGGTGTTGAAATGTACATAATATTTTACACCCTAACTTAGCATACATGCATGACCAACTTGTTACCAAATACCTAGACCATTTTTGCTTCTTGAGCAGAAAAGACGAATTTTTATATCTTTTAAAAGCTCCATATCCATTTTTGCCTCTTATATATTTTCTCTTCATCATTATCCATTTATCTACACAGCTCCTGTGGCTCTGGCACTTTACAAGTGTGACGGTGGTTATGAAGCTGCTGCTTCATTTGAAAAAAAAAACTGGTAAAGTTCACAAGGGTTTAAAATAAGCAACGACTTGGGCAGTGGCAGGAAAGTAACTTGGGCACAATTCGTTGGGTGGCATTTTCGCTTATAGGTAATAATCCTGTTCAGTCAATATGAGTCAAGCTATGTATGAGGTAATCGCAGAAGTACGTCTCTTTTTTCTTCTTCTTCAAAAACAAAACGCGTGTGTCTTTCTATAAAGCTATAAAATACTTCTTGTCCTGCTGCTGATCTTCATGCTATTCGTGCTCATCTTTTGCCCTGTCTGAGGAGAACAGTGAACCTGTTCCAGTTTGTTGAAACAAGAAGAAAAAAAAGTCTCCTGAATGACCTATCTCCGCAGTAGTCTTCTTTGTTGCCGGTATTGCTCTTTTTCACAAGAGAGCTGAGTAATATATATGTACATCGTCAAATTCCCTTCTTCACCATTCAGTGTCAAATTTATGACCTACTGTCCACACTTTTTTGCGTTTTTACTAGCATCAACAGCAGCATTTTGCGTCTTTTCCCTTTCCATTTCTCGAGAAAAAACGCTCCGAGCCAAAGTAATAATATTACAATATTTTTCTTCATCTGCCGTGACATATATATTAGCTCTTTTTTTCACTAACTCTCATCTTTATCGACAAATGCCAATGATTTCGTTGGCTTGTTCCTTGCTTCAGGCATGCATGCATGGTTCAATGGAAAATGGACACTCATTAGGACTTTTTCTTAACACGGACGGCCGTTTTGCATGTCGGCTTTATTTCTGTGTCTGGTTCGGATACTGATTTGGACTTTGGCTCTACCTTAATTTGAGTTTTCATTGGATTAGATACAAAAAAGTGTACCATGGGGTATGTGGATTTTTATCACACATTTTTGAATGCACATGACCAGACATACAAATTATTACAGTAATGTACGAGAAAAGGGAAAATTTTGTAAATAAAAATGGCGATTATTAGCAATCGGTGTGATTGTGTGATGAGAAGAGATCTCTTCTTCTTTTATCGACTAGACAGCCGTCCGGTCGGTCAACTGTGTTATGTCGATATTATGATTTGGGACATACCAATACCATTTGGTATGTACTAAATGTACTAAACTAAAGATAAGAAAGTTAAAAGTGATACAATGTTTTAATATACCTTCACCTTTTACCGTCTACTGCTGCTGTTGCTGTGCTGCAGTAGTAATGCACTACTATAGCTAACCAAGAAGTCAAAGACTTTAATCATGCTCACGCATTGGATACAGTGGAGTGTATACGGAGAAAACAAGACTTTTTGTGTAAATGCTTTGAAAACATTACCGATGACGATTATGAGTCTTGTTTGATGATTCGAACAAGTAATGTTACATGTTTTTGCATTAAGGAATGTACACAAGTCATTAAACATTTAAATGCTGTTGTAGTCCTCTAGCCCATCCTTTTCTTGTTCGTTACTTTTTTCAGACTTGTTCCATCGACCGACCATGATGATCAGTACAGAGAGATGGTTTATTGACAGACCAATGACTGGTGCATGTTTTTGTTAGGAAGCTGACCGTTCAACTGTTTTCTGGCTGTCAATTTTGCGAATGCATGTGCAGAACAACAGTAGAAAAGAGGAGAGGACATATTTTTGTTTAAAAAAATGTAGAGAGAAAAACGTAGAGAGATAATAAAAAAGCGAAGAAAATAGTAAACAAAGAATACCGAGATGATCAAACAGGGAGGAAGATAATTTTATGCAAAAAAGTGAATATTCAACAAGATTGAAATGGGAAAAAAGAGATGAACAGTTAGGTAGATTTTTATTTACTGACAGAAAGACGGGAGGCTAGGCCACCATGATCGACGAAGAAAGCCGAATAATTGAATTGAATCGAGGGAGAGAGAGAACTTGGTAATAATAATAATATTAAGAATGAATTCACTCTGGTGGCATGCATGGCATGACGGTGCGATGATGACTTTGACTGTTTATCGTGATGCATCATAAAAAAGACTTTGTATGGTCTGGTGCAACTTGATACAATGTATGCATGATGACGATGATGATGTGTATGTGTGTTTAGCTTTCAATTCAATTGAGTCTTCAATCATTTTTATTAGAAGTTTTGTATGAACTTGTGTCAATGGAGTCAAGTATTTAGCCTCGTGTATATTAACAACCAGACTGATAAAAACAGCTATATTGCTGGAATAATCAGAAAAACTCATCTTTTCACTATTTGAATAAAAATGAAGCACACACACAGACACAAACTGCGTTTTTGTTGCAGTATATTAAAATAGAATCATGATCATGACTATGACATGACTGGAAATACAGAATTCATAATAACATAATATGCAATTTGTATGTAAATAGTAAATAATGTTAAATGGTTGTTGTGTAAAAGGAGGATTTTTTATGTGAAAAGGAAACATTGTGTGTTTGCTCTTGTGGAAAAGAACATCACACTTGCCCTAGCAAGCATAATGTATGATTAACCTAACACACTTAAAATACTTAATGTAGTTAACTCGCTTTGCACACACACACAACCCACACAGCCAGCAATTAAGTACATAATTCTGTTTAGTGTGCTGTTCATTATTTTCTTTTCACTGGAGAAGCCGATCTGAACAGCGGCAGTGCTGGATGCCTGCAGACTTCGACACTTGACTTGTCTTGTGTGAAAAAAGCACAGTGTGCATCTGTGTGTGTTTTTTATTTACATATAATTTTCAATGTGATATTAATGTCTTTCTGTGGTTTGCATTTGGTTTGTTTAAATAACTTGTTTAAAAACTTATGGTAGTATTATGTTTGCCGAGCTTGTTGGGAATAGAGTCATTTCTGTGTGGATTATTAGCATGAAGGAATTTGTGCAACTCTGGAGATTTATTTTTACCATTTCAAGAAATGTGAAAGTTGGTTATTAACCATTTATTGGGTGATTTATGTAGAAGATAAAAAATATTTATAATTTATGTAATAGCATTAAAGCTCCTACTGTACTATACTATACTCTATTGTAATGATATGCCTGACAATGAGACAGAGGAAATGAATTAAGTTGTTAAAGAAAAGAAACAAAAGAAACACTTGTCTTTCCTTTTTTTATGCATTTTACTTGATTTGGGAATATTGCCAGGAACACTTCCCGTTCGCAACAGCACATAAAAAGCATCGTCCCAAAAAACACAACAATGTAGAGTAAAAGTTGATCTTGTTGAACTGACTTAATCAGTTTTTCAAAAGAGATGATAATAATAAGTTTATAGAATGATATATATGAATAAGATGTTCTTGTTGCCTGTTGCCGAAGAAGAAGCGTTACTGTGTTAAAGGATCGTGTAAGTATGCAAATGCCCGGTAAATGCAGACACATATGCTGTGATAATGGTGAGTATCAAAAGATATGAATATTATTAAATAGCTTTTATTTATCAGATGCAGCCAGAGAATGCTCACTCTCTCTCTCTTATATCCAGTGTTTTACACTGAAATAAATGCCGTAATTATAAGCAACATCACTTTGATTATTATTATTCCACTACAAGATAATATATCTTTTTATTATAGCATATTTCGTCCTTTTTTATGAATGACAGGAGAGAAGATTGAAGCATAAAAATGTTGACATGTGCATATTATGATATAATATGATATTATTACATAAGCGGAGCTAGAGATATGGCGAGATGTATAAAAAAACAAGAACGAATTTTCATGAATGGAATAATATGCAGCGTTTTGTTTTATGATTTTATTATATCATCATCACCGAAACACACTCTAGTTTTTAATAACAATAATAAGCAAAGTGGATATACTAGCATATATAGCGGTGTATAACCACTAAATATGTGTAACACTGTTTTCATTATGATGATAAGATAAGAAGATACTTTGTTACAATATTTTAGATCAGAGATTCAGAGATTTTGCATCTTTACTGCATTTGCATAAAAATCTGGCGTCCATACAAATACAACATGTATCAAAAGAATACCTTTCTCGAGATGCACACTGCGCATTGCCAGATGTCAAGCAGAGGAAAAGAATAGCAGTAGTGGAGGAGACGATTATGCGCTGGTGTTACCTTCTTCCCTGTGCTAAACTGTGCAAGCACTTTATTTGGTATTCTACCGTGTGGTTTTTTTCTCAAATCCTTTGAAATAACATTATATTATGTATGTATACCATTCACCTCAAGCTCATCATTTAGGATTTTTTGGCATGTTACTTTTGTTCTTTCTGTTATTCTAGTTGAAATAAAAGTCAGTGGATTTGTTTATTTTCTTATCTTAATAATCATTCTCGTGTTAAACAATTAAATATTTACATTTTTCAAACAGATCAACATGACAAAAATGTCTACGTACGTACATATTTATACAGTGTATGTTATGTTTAATGGTAAAACAAAAGAATGGCGCTGGTACATTAACTGCTGCTCTGATCCTTTTGTTTTTCTAACTTGGCTTTTTATGTCGGCTTATCTCTTTGCATACAAAAACTTTTTTGTGAATGAAGTAAGATGAAGTTCAAAGGAGCTATACCTACACGTGTTTGAATTATGCTTTGCACAGGAAATGTCGTCACAAAAGTATACAAAAACATATATACGCAAAGTGATAACGATAAAAATATCACTGTGCGCTATTAAAAAAGAATACAAAAGAAGAAAAAATCATTGTTTCATTCATAAAAAGAATGTAAGGAGTTTTGTGTACCAATGTACCCTAAAAATATGTCTGTCCACGACAAAATCCTGTGCACACACATGTAAACATTATTTTATCGTTATAGTGGAAAAAATGGAAAGTGTCATCTGTAATAGTCATGATGGAATGTCTGCTGACGGATGAATAAAGTTGCACATTGACCAGACCATACTTTATTAGAAAACTGTTAGGATAGACTGTAATATGATGAATGAGCAGATTTTTATTCGAAGGCAAAGGAGACACTAGCAAATATATTTTCTCGAACAAAAAAGTCATTTCTTGAGAGGATGTCTCTTCAAGTATGCAGTTACGAAGGTCATGGACCACCCAGTATCTTTGCATTCTCACTGTCATTAAAATAAAATTTGCTTTGATTATTTCGCATCTGTTACTCTGTCTGTTTGTCTGGACCTTTGTCTATGTATCTATCTCACTGTTTTTTACGAACTCGCTGTGTCCTTTTTCAATTTCCTTAAAAAGGCCAAGATCAAGGTTATTTTCATGCTCGCATAATTTATTGCATTGCATTGTAGGTATATCTACGTGGAATTTTCGGCTAGTCTTCTTTCTAATTAAATGCTTTGGCTAAACACATGGTATTACAAGGTATCTGCATGATTTTCACAGGTAATAATTTGCATATTACCAACTATGCGTCTATAAAATCTAACGCTGCATTGACCGTACTATTATTATTTGGTTTATCATCATTACAGTTATTATCACCACGAGCATTTTGCAACAAATAAAAAAGTATCACTATCTCCTGTGCATGCCGTGTGGTGATGCAGCTCTAAACATTAATATTTATATAATGTTATTTAAATCAAGAATTGGATTGGATGGAGCTGTCTAGTTACTGGTTAAAACGAGGAAGGCACACAGGCAGACACTAATTATCCTTATTACGACAGAGGTATTATATCATCATGAATACCTATTGGTATGTTCACTTACACTGAGCAAGAAAAAAAGAAAATTGAGGGGGACCGATCAATGATATAACACACGCAAGACGTAGGAATCCTCTTGAACCATGTCATGATAATAGGCTAAACACGTGAAGAAGAATTCAATCTCAAAACCAAAAAAATATATACACCAAAGCATTGTAATCATCGTTAGAAAAAGATAAAATAGATTTTATTAAATGGCAATAATAAATGCGTGATTGGATTGTCAGAAATTGGGATGATATTAAGCTGCTGTTACACTGCTGCCATTGATGATGACGATCATTGGACATAAAAAGGTGCTAAACTGGGCAACATATTATATTTGTGCGAATTATATAGACTGCCCACCACTATTCCATTTTATCTTAATCGTGGTCTTGCTTTTCTCTAAATCTCTTCGTGACCTGTATGGACTCAATAAGCTGCTATTATTGAACCCACACAAGGTAGCAAAAGCTAGTATAGCTATAATATATAACCTGCTCGTTATAGAATTAGCTTTGAATCCGTCGTGGGAAACCGAACAAAACTAATTTTGATTTCTAGTTTTATAGCCAGATTCTTGTAGAGATTACTATGAACAAGGCTAATAATTTTCAATCAGGGTATTTCATATAAATAATATTTAGGTAGATAGCCACATTCCAATTTTTCCGGTTGCCAATACATGCATGCGGTCTCGTTTTGCATGCATTTTGCAAAATGTAAATGAGTACAGTGTTTTATATGTATGGATATTTAAAAAATGTGCAATTGAGATTTGGACTCTGATTATGGTTATTAGTAGAAACAATTCCCGATAAATTTTTCCGTCCCAATTATCATTGACGTTGAAACATTTAAGAGCTAAATAGGTTTAATAATAAAAACGAACGAACAAATAAATATGTTTCGGACCACACATTTTAGCCAAAATCCAACTGGACTACATTTTCTTGTTATTTGAATCGAAAAATTTGGGATGCTTGTTAGTTTGTCGTTCGTCTGCTGGGATTTCATTGTAATCCCCGTAACTTTCTTTAATTCTGCTAAACATGAACTAGTTTATCTTCCATCTCATTTTCACATTTCTTATGATTTTTTTTCATCAGGCTCATTTGGATTATTATTATTGCAACATCGCATTGATTGTATAACATCAACTTTATTTGCTACTGTGATTTTTAATTTACCTGTATTTGTTTTCCTTGCCATTATTGCTCGCTATACGATACGTGATCAACCTGAGTCATTTCAAATTTATTATAAATTCATTATAAAATTTACCTGGTAATAGTATTAGTTTTTATTTACAAATGAACAAATTTTTATATTTTTATCTCTAATCTCTACCAACTTATCTAATAAGCTCACAAACATATTATACCTATGCATTCCACCCTTAAAAAAGTGATCAGTTGATTTGATCTTCATAAGAAGTGGCATTTGCATTAATAGGTATGCTCATTCATACTACGCAGGCATGACAGTAGCAAAAAATGTTTATAAGAATAGCAATCAAATCGTCAAGAGGAGTAGTCTGATTTTGATAGAGCAACACACTAAATTGC
>JAHZMV010001235.1:9908-24697 GCA_027743765.1 Coecobrya sp. COE2 | reverse complement strand
AACTTTTTGACACATGATTAGTTGGAGTTTTCAATTCAAGTAGGGATTGAAGAGGAATACAATGGAATTACTTTCCTTTCTATGCAGTTGTAAGTAACTTTTAATAGCAATGACTTAACCCATAAGTGAAGATTACAGGAAATATTGCGTTGTCACTAAACTTTGAATATGTATGCGCATTCAGACAACAGAAATAAAAAGGTACGTGCTGTATGTGCTAGATATGCACTAGTTTAAGTTCTTTATTCAAACTTCTCAAATCAATCAAACTTCATTATAAAGTCCTCCTTTAATCAATTCTTCTATCACAATCACTTCAGCACTGGATATTACTACTTTTCTTCATCCCTGTGATGGAGAGTTGTGTGATGGCAATTTGCGATAGAATAATTTGTAAATTACAAAATTTTAGAAACATTAATTGAATGCGCTTCGCCTGTCTTGCTCTTCTTGTCCTCTGTCAAATATTGTGTTTGTAATGGTTCTTGGAAATTCGCACGGTAGATCGACTCCCAGTTTAATTATCTCCTAATTTATCCATTCGTGCATTGCTTGACATGACAGCTGAACACATACCTCGGCTTAAGCCACTGTGAGAATATTCTCCTTCCTGTTCAACCAGAAACAATGTAATAAATGTCTATACCTTTAAGCAGACCAAAAGGTTCATTCTTATCCCATGGTTATGCGATCGCACTTCCTTTATATTTTTCACACTGAGGACTTATTTTCACCACTACGAACTACTATTAACGAAGCTATGTAAGATGCATAATATTACTTGCATATAAAACTTACGTATTTTTGTCCTTACATTCGCATGGCCTTTTATCTTTTTATTCGTTTGCCGACTAGAAAATGGTTATCATGATATTCTTATTATGCACATATTTATAAAATTTGCAGTGCTTTCAATTTGTCCACTTCCGAGAAAAGGATTTTGATACGGACTCGTAAGTACGGAGAGGGAGTGGAATCCAATTGATGGAATTTGTACAGTTTTACCTACACTTTTTAGGACGGTCATTAATTTTCTTGTTAAAATTAAATGTGCTTGGTTGGAGTTTTGTCTACACACGCACGCATTAGAACATGTAACTGTACTGTGCCTTCAGATATAGTAAATACTTCAGCTTAGAGTTAAGTATTCAATTTTGTTTTTGAATTTGTGGAAGACAATTTCATTTCATGCATAATACATATTATGGGTGGCAAATTTTTAACATATAGTGGCAAAATGTTTTACAAGCTTGGAAAAGCTGGTGATATAGGTAGCGATATTAAATTTAAAATAGGTAAAAAATGAAAGCAAAATAGTTCAGCTAAATATTCATTATAACTAACTTCATTGGTTGTTTACGGTATTCATCAGTATACATTTAGCTTGAACTTTTGCTGTGTACTGCATCTGATTGTTTAGCTGAAGTTCCTTGAGGTACTCGGCATGATACTATTAGGCTATTAGGAAAGGTCGAAAATAAGATTTTAATGAAGGTGTCATCTTTTCTCCTTCGTTTTGCTGTAACCTTTTCTGACTTTGGTCAATGGTATAATAACTACCTACAAATTCAGTTGACCTTATACATACACAAATACACATCTTGACTGAATGAAACAACAACAAAGGCGTGATCAGTTAAAAGAATATTTTTTGTATCTTTTTGTTAGCAGGAAACAATAGAAGCAAGATACATCACATCACGATTAAGAATATATACAGCGAATACATAAGTGACAGACTTAGCCAGCCGCTCATCTCAGGAAAGCAGCAAGTAGAATGATTGAAGGTAAAAGGTGGAAGCCGAGTTGAGCTATATAGCAAGCAGATAGTAATGATGACATGACTCCACGCAGCCAATTTTTCAACTTGTATTCGTACAAGTTAAGTTTCACAAAGTATCAAATGATATGCAAGCAAAAGTCTCAAAGTGAATGCATACGTTTGACTAGAGAAATGAGTCAAAGGAAAACAACGCGGAGGTACGTAGACTAAAGCCAATAATTCTACTATATCATTGCCAGAAAAAAGTTGATGTTTTTCTGATAGTGTCGAGCGGGTTTCTTGTCATTCTCACTTGGGAATTGTCCTACAAGCAATAATAATTGCTTAAAAGCATTTGTTAACGTCACATAAAATAATCCAACTTCTTCGGCGGCCTATTGTTCTCTTCTGCTAATGTAGACGTAACAGAAAAGAGCGTTTACTGCTAGGATTTTTATCTTATCCAAGTCTGCTTGTGCAGTACGTGGGTGCTAAGATCAGTCATTACGAATGAAATTAGTTTATCACTACTACTTAGGAAGTGTAAAACCTATCGAATGCAATGAAAGCAGTATTACTGGGTTATATAGCAATTGCGTCAATGTGTAAAATGAGATAATCATCACCATAAGCCAAAACTCATGTTTATTAAATAATTAAATGAAATATATGGAAATGCCCCTATTCAATTAAAGGGCACATTAAATATAGAAATGCGCTTCTCGGAATTAACTAAAGAAAGGTACGTCAATAAGGTCTAAGAAGGTTTATGTAAATGTGAATTGGATGTACACACATGCTTTAAGTCGGAAAAAATGCTCCGTGGTGATGATGGTGATTGCGTTTGGAATAGAGATAGAATGCGTGCATGCATAGAGCCGACTTCTAAGTAAGTGTAAGTATTTTTATTTATGTATTTTATCAATAAATCTTCAGACTTCAGCTGCGGCTACCCTTTCCTCTTCATCTTCATCCCAGTTGGCAATGGGCTAAGCCAATGTAAACAAGATGATGAAGGAGGAGTAAGAAAATACATCTCTTTTATATGCAACAACATAACCCCAACACTATACCTATAGATATACGGTGTTTCTATTATGCGCTTTTGAGTTTTGATTTCCACCTTGATGTATGTACAGCAAATAGGCAAACGGGAGAATATTTTAAACAAAGTGGATTTAAGATTGGAAATGCAAAAATGTCACTCGATTTACTACACCAGTAAATAAACTACATGCTCTAAGAGAAAATCCTGTGTGCACCAAGAAAAGGAGTAAAAATGTTGAATGTGTGGAAATGGGAATTAGCAACGTACGCTGGTGCGCTACCTTCCTGTTCTTATTTTGAGAGGATGGGGACTTCTGGCTAAGATTTTGTGTGAATTGGTACAAACCAAAGTTGACAACGGAATAGAGACGGCTTAATATACTATGCGATGCGACTAACACATGTACACAGAACATGTTTTGTGTATACGGTCTCGACAGAGAATGAATCCGATACACAAGATCATCTTGTTTGTTTCTAATAGGATTTAGATCTCAGTGGTTTTTTTTTAGTGAAAACACAGATTTTGCCATTTCCCAATGATTTTGCTCGCCACCGGAAGGAAGTATGCGTAAGAGGAGAAGTAGAAAAAAACTGAAACGACAACAGGGACAAAGTGATTCATGGCAATAATAACAAGAATTTGAAATCATCGCAAGTCATAAATTTTGCTCGTATTTCTTCTTTACGCCGGCTTTTTTGTTGTTTAGACTTGAATCAGCACATGATTAGCAACTGTCTTTTTCCGATTCTCAAATTAGAATTAAAAGCCAGGTTCTAACATTACGCTGCGACCTAAGATCAAAAGTGGAACCTATAATTAAATAAACAGAAAACAAGGAAAAAGTGCAAAGCAAATAGAATGTGAACGAAGTCATAGAACTAGCATTGAAATGACTATTACCAAACAATGTAAATCAAGAGTTTTCTTACATGACAATGTAAACGCAAAACTTGAAGTAAACTATAAGCTCAACATTGCTACAAATGTTGCATGTTATTCTTTATTCTGGTGTTGTCTTCATTGATACTAAGGGCACCCCAGGGACTCATCAAATCAAAATGACAACTGTGTGATTTAATTAATATGGCTGCTACAATAGTTCATCAATAAACTTCACAATTCGAGCTACTTGACTTGATATCCATGCAAGGAAAACATGGCATTTGACTGCTGCCTCTTCCACAAACTGCATTCATTCTTGCTTGTCTGACTTTTTAAAAAGCAGTTCTCTCGCTGTTCTTTCTCCCTGTGCATCTTTAGATTCACCACAGACATAGTAAGCATATATGTACGTAGGTATATATGTATTCTCTACTACACATACACATGATGCAACGTAGTTCTCATTCACACACACGGTAAAGCACAAGGCATGATTAATTAACTACATAATTTTGCAATGAGTAAACATCCTGCTTCTTACAAATGATCAAAAATGCTGCCAATAAATTTACCTTTTGGCCTGTTTTGCAACACCCATTTATCTTACCTTTTAACCAAATGGCTTCAGCAAAAATCATATGTCTTGTTTTTGTGTTCGTAGGCTTGCATCAATAGGTACATTATATAGCACTTGTACTGTAGGCTTAACTTTAAAGAAAAATTTTTAGTAATAGCACTACTTCAACGGAATTCAAATGTTTGCCTGGCTTTTTGGAAGTCACATTTTTCGCTTTTCAAGTGTGACTTGGCTCACACCATGAACTTGTTCGTACATAAACACACAAATAACAACAAGTATACATACTACAAATCAAAGAGAAGGAACAGATTATCAGGGAATAGACTTCTACACACATGTAAGCACATAATAATATTATGCAGCTATTTAAACATTCATCAATGCAACACGCACATCAAGTCAAATTTTAGTGTTATATGCTCATTTTCTGTGTTGGTTTACACTGTATAATGTTTTGTCACTGTCTACTTTTTATTTTCATGAAGACGTCCGTTTCTCATTTTTGTATAGACAAAATAAATGTCTTTAGCACTTGCATGAAAATGAAAAAAATAACAAATCTACGAGATTCTTGAGTACTTCGAACACCAGGTGCGTAGGTAAACGAATGTTTTAGGAAACTGGATGGTTAAGACTTTAGATACTGACACTCTTCTAGTGTTACTGCGGTGCCACCACCGCCAACCTTGTACTTCACCATATTCACACATTATTCCTCACGTTTTTTTAAAATACTTGCAAACTTGTCATCCTTTATTAAAGATTCAGTTTGAGTACACATTAACATTTTGGTTCGATGTGAGGAATTGGGAGAAATTTTTTTCGTGATGGCTCTTAGAAAACATGTGTAAAACATCGATTGTTAAGTAGCCATCATCATCAATATTGCCAAAATGCCACCAAAACGTGAATTTTGAAATTTAACCAATTTTGAATTTTAATGTAAGAATTTATTCTCACAGGGAAAGTTGTACCTACAAATTAATATTGTTTTGAGTATATTCTAAGAGAAAATCTTCTAAACGATCTCGTTTGTTTTGTGGCATAAATTCCTTTTTATTTACAGAGATTCTATTGACTGCAAAAGTTTCCCATTCTTTAAGCAAAGCTGCTGACGCCGCATTTAAGTAACTTTGACTGCATAATATGGAAAGGTAAATAAATGTGTTTATGTAAATGATCCTTTGCACAGGAATGCACCGATAATTTTTTATGCTGCGCACACACAGCGTCACAATTTTCTAAGTTCGCAAGTTGTCTCAGTGGTTGTCCTCATTATTGTAATCAAATAATTGAAGATAATGAAGATTAACTATTTATTTGGTCACATGTCATGCTCAAGTCATGCTTGGATGTTACACATGGGGAGAAAGAAAACTGCAAAACTATAAACTCCCTTATTCTTACTGATTGTATGTAACTTTACTTTTGATTGAGTATATACCGGCATTCATTTCTTGAAATAGAAAGGCATTTATTTGGAAGTATTTAAGAATAACATATATTTTATGTGTGCTAAAACATTTTGAAGGTACGCACATGAAAATGCTCACTAAACTGGGCATGAGTTTATACACTACACGCTTTCATTAAGTAGAAGCTCATAAATTTGTCAGTATTAGACAGGCCTGATCGGTTTGGCATGGAGCATTTTTTGCTTCGCCTAAGTCTGTGGGAAAACAAAAACCGTTCCTAAGAATTCAGTCGATATTAAAAAGTGAAGTATAAATACAGTAGTCAAAACTGGAAACCATTCTGAAAGCAGATTAACACATATAAATTTGCAAAAGGGGCGAGAGGAAGGAAAATTGTTGTTAAAATAAAATATCTCAATATGTACAGTTGTTGTTTTAAATTGGTTTGGTTCATTTGCATTCTTTATCTCTTTTAAATAAACTTAGATAAAAATAAACTAAGAGACTATATGAATGCTAATGTAAAGATAAAAGATATGCGATACACAATTTAAAAGCTGTAGCCTAAGCCTGCAATTTTGTTCCGGAGAACAGAATTTGAAACATACACGTGGTAGTGATGGGTAAGAGGTTAATAACTAATTGAAGTTTAGTACTCGTAGTAAATGTCCGTATAAACATCGGCAGACATCAACTGATTTAATCTGTGTATATTCAGCACTAACATTTCTCTACATGTGTTAATCTTAGTCTTTTTAACTAAAATCTGAACACCTTTATTATTCATGGCACTGACAGATCATGGCACAGTTGCAATAATGGATTATTTATTTATTTAAGACATAATTTCGAAACTCGGATTGATCGTCGAAAAGATTAAATATAAAAATCTGATTGTACATGAATATTTGACGCCATGAATTTTACGTTTTACGTCCGTTTGTAGAACGCGTGAGTGTGATATCATATTGCAATATAAGGGGACGGAAAAGATTGCGTTTGGTTGGTAAAAAGTGCATGGAAATCAATCTAAAAAGTGTATTGTGATTTACAATCAAATGTCACCCAGACACGGTTTCACCATTAGCATTGCCTCCGTTTGACGGACAATCCATTTTTCACGTTGTGCCTGTTTTACGAGCTTACATTGATGACAGTACTGCACCAACAGTAACTGTACTATTTATATACTTTTTGCTGAAATACATAACGCACAGTTGGATTTAGTCAGTTCGTCGTATTTCCATTGCCTTCCAGTACAATACAATACTCTGTAAAACCTGTTTTTTGTTAGTTGAAATATTGTGTATGTGTTTAGAAAATTATTTTAAATATCGTTATTAAACACAAGCATTTTTAAAATGAACTACTGTTTTCATTAAAAACGGTAGTAGAACCTACTGAATGCATTATGTGAGCTCATATACCTATCTAAACCGGCAAGCGTTTACATTGGGGCACTCTGCTACTCCAGTTATGAGACCACCATTGCATTTCGTTGTTCACCAGCAGCTAGCTAAGAAAGTTGACGATACACATATTACATCAGCATTTTAAATACTAGGGGAAAATAATAATGAAAGTTGTTACTTCATATCGGAAAGCATTATTGAGATATTAAAGAAATTAGAAATTTCTTAGAAGCAATTTCACATAATATATGCTCTGTATCTCTCTCTTTCTCTCTTTCACAAACGAAAAGTAGTAAAAATGTTGTGTGCCTTCTGTATTATGTTTTATGTGATCTGCTCTTATGTGTACGTTACAACATGCAACGTAACGTGAGCGTGTGGTAGAGCAAGTTGATTAATGTGTTCCTATCATCCCTTTCGAGACATCTAACCGATTTCCCATAAACTCACTTGCGTAACTTAAGTAGTTTTCTCTTCATCCCGCTGCTATATAACATGCTCTGTCAAAGATACACAAACTCCATTGCCTACTATGTATTTGTACTATGTTATACTGGCTTTCGTATTTATGCTCAAGCCTTTGGGACAAATCTTTGTGTACGCAACAGTGTAAGTTTTATGTGACATAGTTTTCTTGTAGATGAGAATAATTCAGAATTTGTTTACAATTGCACACTTGCAATTAAAAAATTTGGCATAATAATGGCTATATCTTGCATGGAAAAACAAGCCGTGGCGTTCCCTAACCGTTGACTCTTTACATGATTCATGGTAGTGCTTAGCTCTTGATTGAGACCTGCAACGTCACCTATGCTTTGTTTAGCTAAGTTATTCAGATACTGATTTTAACCTTTAAAGCAAAACCATGAATAAAAAAGAATGCACGTATAATATGTTGTCTCATCACAGAATTTTAGGTACATATATTTAGCATATTTAGTAATTAAAAAATTATTTTATCCTTGAATCCATCATGAATTTGCATATATGTATATTGTTTAAAAATTTCAATATCTTCCTAGTTCAATACCAAATATTTGTCGATAGTAACAAGACCAGCATAAAATAATACTAATGAGCTAGAGAAATGTCAGTATACCTTTCATTCTTGATTCCTCCTATACTTATCCATAGTTAGCTTTAAGATTTCTTATATTTGCAAGTGAATCCTCTTATAATTGATATATAATGGTATAATTATAATTTCTTTGCAAACGTTGAAAGGAGTTTTTTCTATAGCAAGTAAAATATTTTGGAGCCACCTCCAATAGATTTTTTTGTAACCAGAATGAAACGTGATAACCGTGCAATATTATTCACTCGATTTCTGCTCTTCCTCAAAGAAAGACGGCACATGTTGGACTGTGGTATGCGACCGCAGTAGCATAACCATAAAATTGTAGTTAAAAGGAACAGTCATTCAAAGAGGTGTTTTAAGATTGTCTAGAATTTTGGTATAAGTATGCATATTATTTATTACTATTTATAAACTAGATTGAAAGTACATAATGCATACTATCCTTCCTCATGAAGCTAAAACTGGTGTGAGAATCTCTGACTCATATAAATTTCAATTATTTTATAGTGTTTATGAGTAGTTTAACACGAGTATCATATTTATAAGGAACATACATATGCGTGCATCTATTTTACGGCTTATAATTGAACGAAGGAGCATCATGATATGTTCTCGACTTGGAAAGAAATTGGGTTTTCCGTAAAGGTTTCAATTAAGAAGTTTCAATACGACAGGATTTCTTCGCGCATAGATTCTTCATGGTTAATCTTCACTCTTCACCTTGAGCAAATTAAAATATCTTGTGTTAATCATAAACACTGTGACTTAGAAATCCAAGATAAAAAACTCTGCATGAGCATGAGAAACGTGATTAGGTTTTTTTGCTATATACATACATATACCAACAACCATGTAGATATTATGCGTGGATGAATGAAGTACCATAATATGTAAGCACTCATGTTAGTATCACCCTATGTAAAACCATAATATAATCTCGTGTCTGTGCTCATGTTTATAATAATAATGATAACAAAAGAGCTCATTATAAAAAGAGCTCTTCCGTTTCACGCTGTTGTTTTTCAATCTGTCACGGTTTTGATTTGTTCGGAGCACAAAAAAAAACTTGCGTGAATTTGTAAGATTCGGTTAGGACCTATGTGCTAGCTTGAAGTCTCTCTTGATGACCAAGTAACTTTGAAATTATGCATGTATCACTTTTCCCTTTTATTCAATCCTTCAATTTTCATGGCGAACTTGAGGAATTTTAAGTAACAAATCAGCTATCAAGACGTTAAGACATTCTAGTTAAAGTTAACAAAAATGGAAACCATTTTGTAAATATTATCAAAAGAATATGCTTGTATATTTTCTACCTAAATCACCAGCGAATCATTTGTCCAACAACGTTTGATCAATTTCGTTCAAATTTGATTTAAATCAAATTACAACCACTTACAATTAGTGGGCAATCAAAATGGCAACGCTTTATTGTTGACTATCTGTAGTTAGCACGAATAGTTCAGTTTTTATTTCAAGAACTAACATGAATGCAGTTAATAAAATTCCGGTTAATTGGGATTTAATTGTAAGATTTGATCAAATAACCCTACCTATACCTGTCAATGATTGTTATTCAGTAGTTATGCTTGTGAGTAAGGATAATTAACTGGTATATAATATATGCTGTCGTTGATAAAGTTTCTTTAATTGTAAATTGTGCGATATTTGCATTAGTAAATATTCAATTGCCTCAAGTTAGCAATGTTAGTTGTTGTTAAATTGTTAATGTGTTAGCACTTACTGCTGTTTAGAAATCACAAGCAACAGTAACGAAATTATTGTGCATATTACATAATCACATTGATATGCCAGGTGCCAGTTCAACACAACATATTGCTGTTAATCGCTATATAAAACATGCTAAAATAAAATGTATTCATATCAAATGATTATATTTTTGTTGCTAATGCCTGTGAACCTGTGTACAATATTTAAATATCAAGCTTTGATGTTATGCTTTACACGACGAGACAGCAAAATGACAATAAGACATTTCCTGCAAGGACACTGCAGGTGGTCTTCGCAGTTAGACATTTCATCCTGCTGCTGTCACATCAGCAGACAATCATACCACACTACAGATGACCATTATCGGTAGGGATATTTATGATATTAAACAGCCTTATAGTTTTTGACATTGCAAAATCAAACCTGTCCAACTAATAAGGTCCAAAAGTAACAAAGTGCAATACACACACACTACTTTCAAAGCATGTAGAAATTTGGCGAGTTTTTATTATACTTATGAAAATTCAGAATTGCGAGTTTAGAATTCTGTACTACAAACCAGGCGAGCATTCGTAGAGTGTATGAAAACTACGAAAAGTTTACATGAACTGGATAGTTAAGAAAATGTATAAACGGTTTAATATTCAATTCAACTTATGGGTGTTCTTTTTTCTACTTACTACTTATTGTTGTACATGCATGAAACCCAATTTTGTACTTTGTGAGTAATACGATGTCATTTCAATTTACAGAGTGCAGAAGGTACTTTCAGCCACACAGTGTATTTTTCCCTGCCGAATAGCAACAAAACTTAGATGAGTGACATATGAAATAAATAACGTAGTAGCAGCAACAGAACATAAAAATGTACTATTTCTTCTGCTCTTCACCCCGGTTCTATCATCCTATTCTATTCCTCTCTCTCTCTTGTGTATTTTGACATTTGACTAATGTCTTCTTTTTTCGGGTAAACACTGAACAGGCAGTAAGACTTGGATGTTTGCGCTTAAGATGTAACGTTGCATTATTGCATGTGAACTTTATAAATTGTACTCACAAAAGTAAAACGAATTTTGTTCTCAATATTCGTGTGATGTTTTGCCTTATTGTCTGAGCGAACGAAATACAATCCATACACTCATGCATGTCTACGTAATTTCGATTATTTGATCATTTGTTGTAACTGTCTACTCTGATATGAATTAAGGTATACAATTTCAATATAATTTTTATGTTGAATTTATTACGATTAAATTTAAAAATTAATTTTTAACGTTTTCTTCAATAACATTGCTTGAATGGTGCAATCCAATATGCTAGCTAATACAAACTAAATAGTAATAATTACACGGGTTTGCTAATTCTAAAATAAATTGATTATTCAGCTTGTTTGTGCAAATTGATAGGTTTCAGTAATTTTATAATTACGTACATAAAACTTGATGTAATTCGTAATTTCGATTATTTGATCATTTGTTGTAACTGTCTACTCTGATATGAATTAAGGTATACAATTTCAATAGGATTTTTATGTTGAATTTATTACGATTAAATTTAAAAATTAGTTTTTAACGTTTTCTTCAATAACATTCCTTGAATGGTGCAATCCAATATGCTAGCTAATACAAACTAAATAATTATAATTACACGGGTTTGCTAATTCTAAAATAAATTGATTATTCAGCTTGTTTGTGCAAATTGATAGGTTTCAGTAATTTTATAATTACGTACATAAAACTTGATGTAATCATATTAAAGAAATTTTAGAAATAATGTACAACATAAAGGTATGTTAAAATCAACTCCAACAATGAACCAAAAGAAAATTTGATAAATTAATTGTGTCAACATACCTTACTATGAAACGATATATTAGTATGCTACTATGCTACTCGTGTCTTTTCTTTGCAGCGTGTTACATATTGTTATTTTGTCACCATTGATAAAACTTTCATTTCATGAAATTATCCACAAATGTTGCTTTCTTGTTCACTTGTTTTTTTTTCTTCCTTTTTCCTCTATCGTTTCAGAATAATTGGTTGCATCATTGTTGTATCTGTTGATCCAACTCGATTGGATTTTGCTCCAGCCACCACTATGAAAACAAAGCAATAATTTCATGCTCATATAGCACCAATTTATATCCAAAACATAGAGACAAAAGGCAACCATATATGTTCAGACTTTACAGGACTCTATGGGGCAGAGTTTACACAAGATCAGTTCAAAATCATGTATAAGGGACGATACAGTTACCAAATTTATTCTATATGAACACTTACTGCGAGTGAAATAATATCAGCTACAGTACGACATTTATATTTTGCTGAGAAAATAAAACCAAATATTAACTTTATCCTATCAAATATGACCCACATCGTTCACTTGTATTCAATCACATTATGTATAATCTTCTATACTCTCGAGTTTGAATTCATAATAGTAAGAATCTTGACGGCAATTCGTCTGTCGATGAGTTACTTTTTGATTCACAGTGCATCGTATTTACTACTGAGAAGGCTGAGGGAGGTAGTGCGATTTATTGGAATATTTTGATTAAATTCAGGGTTGGTATTTGATCATATTTTTACAAAACACTTGGGTGCTTCTGAATTGAAGAAAATTGAAAAACAATGATCATGTATGCGTGATTACATTTATTTTCGTAATTTTCTTTATCCCTAGTCACAGCCGTCACAATGTTTTTGACGCGTACAAGCGAATGTGTACTATGAACGAAATATAAGAATATTTAGGAAACAAAGAAGAAGAACATCCCTCTCATTTTTCTACTCAAGTTACGCTTATAAATATGTATACGGGAATCTTCTTGTCTCATCTTTTAGAAGAGTTTAGATTTGAAAAAAATCTCTAGTGTATTCAATTCCCCTTGTCTAAAAAAATATCGCGGAAATGGAATTTTCCTTAGGGAATTTTTTCGAATGTCGTTACTAATCCAAAAGGGAAAATTGTATATATTAGTTAGTAGTTGTAAACGGAAGAAAGGAATTTTTTAATGAATGGAAGAATGCAATAGTTTTTTTGGATGCTGAGTGTATATCATCGTTATAAGTTATAAAGCAAGGATTGAAAAAAGTTACATCCGAACATAGGGTTGAAAAGAACACTCCCCCGTCCGTTCAAAAACCAATACATTTTTATCCAACAGAAATGGATTTCGAATCAAAAAGTTGAGGAATGTCCATTGAAATAAATAAAGTATTGCAAGTTTTTATCACATGTCGACTATCATGAATGTCAGCATTGGGTGCTACTCTTGCTTTGATTTACATACACGCTTCGTTTTAAAAGAAAAATCATGACATTCTCTCTTCTCTTCCCTGTATATTTCATCATAATCATCATGAACATCATCATGAGTATGTTTTCTTTTCATTTTAATCGCGCAACTAGAAAAAAGGAGCGAGAGAGAAGGGAAAAGATGTGCAAAAGCAAGCACGACTTGACTGACACAGGATATATATAGTGAGCGCTCATTATTCAACTGATGATATGTGCAGGGCTCATTTAACAAAAGCATGGGAAGCTAGTTGCATTCGCCTTGGCTAACGTGTATTAATGTTCTCACTCAATCAAAGTCATCCAGGACTAGGGCCAATCTCTTTGCAATTCACCACCATCACTACCGCCACCACGAACAACAACAACATCAGCACCACTTATGGATCTTGCTCACTCACCACCACCACCGTTGTTGAATAGTCGTCGTTGTCGTTTCAGTGATACCCCTTTTATATGTATACGCGGGATAACGCTTGTGCGTAGTAAGTTTCGTTTTTAGAAAAGTACTATAATATTATTTTTCGTTTTAAGAACACAGAATACATGCCTCAGTCAGTAATAATGGAATGACTGTTTGGAAGTGTACTACGGAGATTATGTTGCACTCTTTTTAATACTTTAGCGCGATGATGGTGACCGTGAGTAGGTAAGCTGCTTGAACATCAAGCAAGAGCATTTAGCATACGATAAGGTAGTGCGGAGGATGATGACTATGCAAGTGTTGAATGTTTAAACGAGTAATGTTATTAGTAAAAATATGTTTTAAAGTAATGGATTTAGAAGAGTGCTACAAGATTGATGACGTACATGCTTTCGACTAGAAAAATATGAAAACAATGTAACGGAATATGTAAAAATTCCTAACATGTGACGATCCAACACTTCTTCAAATGGAATTAATCAATTGCTACAAAATGTAATAACAAAAAACACGTAAGGGTAGGCTGAGGCTTCATCATATGTACAAGTATAATACATCAAAGAAAGACCTGCATAGGCATTTACATGTAATTGAACAAGGAATCCTCAAATGAATACAATGTTTAGTAGAAAGCCAAACAGGAAAAATGATGACAGTATACTGAAGGCTTGATGAATTTATTAATTTTTCAAATAGGGCAACTCCCATCCCCAGATAGCAAGAGATAGCTGAAGGAAGAATTCAATTTTTTTCTACTGCTTTGTTATTTTTATGATTATTAGAAATTAATGTCGGCAGTAGTGATGCTCTGGTTCTCTGGTTGTGGTAGCAAAGCCGCTAGTGGCAACTATTACCGCATTATGAAAAAATCGTGAGAGAGTGAATCAAGAATGAGGAGAGGGTTGAAGGGAAAGAAAATAGTGAAAGAGAAAATTAGATAATTTACTATGTTTCATGGTTTTGGTAGCATCAATCACCTTGTATCAAGAGAAGCAAAAGCAGAAAAAACAGTAGGCATGTATGTAGCATGTATGTATGTTTCTTTTTTGGTGTGACTGACTTGCTTGGTAGATATATTACACCAATGCAAACTATGTAAAACCCAATTTTGAGCCTGCACTGACGAATTGTATGATAAACCAGCCTTTACAGAA